>JAMKPZ010006632.1:0-20518 GCA_024699675.1 Amphibolis antarctica
CAGGTTACTGCCATTGTTCAATCTTCAAGGAAAGAACTTGCATTTGGTTCTATTCCAAGATAGATACCCATGACTTCTCTAGTAATCTTCATTTTCCTCAAACATGTTTGTCTCCTAATATAAGCAAGCATGGGATGGATTCCATAGATTTTGAAAATATAGCATTCCTTTAATAAGTTGAAGAAAGCATATTTGGAAAACCCACTTCTTTCATCCCATATAGCATAAGAAGGTACATCATGAAGTAAGTAGTCATGAAAAAGTAGCATGAGAAGGTACACCATGAAGATATAGCATGACAACATCATGTTTGTCTATTTGTAATCTTACATGTAATATAATTAAATTACATTATTCAAACAAATAAAAATATTTGGTGGTTAAATGTAAATTAATTATAAGGTCATATAAATAGTTGATTTTACCATTTAAAACTCGGCTTTAATTAGATTGGTTGGTACTTTAAAAGACTTAATTTCTTATAATCAAATTTCAAAACTTATCATTATAAAACTCTAATATTGTAATTTAATTTAAAATGTAATTCAATTATAGTACATTACGTGGTATTATGATTAATCAAACATGTCTTTATTCTAGGTTTTTCTTTTTGTTCTAATTTAGGAATTTCCATGTTTTTATTTTGTCTTAGAATCTATTATTATAAATGAAAGGAAATGCCCTTGCCTACTATTCTTATCCTTGTGCAGTTGTTCATATATGTTTATTCAAGTATCCAATATAAAATGTCATGGTCTTTTCATCTATCCAACATAGTATCTAATCCCATGCCATCAATGTTGCTTTATTTTTATTATTTAAAAAATTCAATGCGCATACATTACTTTTTAGTTTCAAATGTTGCAATTCTTTGATGTATCATTACCTTTTCTTTAAAATCTATTTTCAAATGTTTCAAATTCATCTTTAGTCACATGCATTCTTTATAGTTGGTATGGTGGGGATCACTTAGTAAATGCAAGAAAACTTGTTGAATTTGTATTCTTTAAGACATGCCTCTAATCTGCTCAATACATCCTTGCACGTTTTAATGCTTTTGATATGGTTAGTTTGAAATTTGCATACGAATTAACTAACTAGTTTAATGAGGTTATAATTGAAATTGTACTGGAGCAGGAACCTTTTGTCAAAATGCCAGAAGACACGATTCGGGAAGCTCTCAAAGTTGTTCTCGGTACTTGAATTTCCTGAGCTCGCCTATGCTCCTCATTGCCTGTTTGTAGTTATTAATTGATGCACACTGCTGCAGATGTTCAGAATCACCCCATACTGATCCACTGTAAACGTGGGAAGGTAAGAGTTGCACTCTCATTTCGGCATGTTTGAGGGAACTAAGCTGTATCTCAAGGTTTTGTCGTTGGGCGTTCATACTTCTTACAGCATCGAACCGGATGCGTGGTGGGCTGTTTAAGGAAACTTCAGAGATGGTGCCTTTCTTCTGTGTTTGATGAGTACCAGAGATTTGCTGCTGCAAAGGCAAGGGTTTCTGACCAAAGGTTCATGGAACTGTTTGATGTATCAAATTTGAAACATATACCCTCCTCATTGATGTCTCCAAGAAGACACGCTACCATCTGAAGCCTGAAGAGAGTAGCTTACGAACATGGCCGATGAGGTAGCCATATTTTTTTGTTTCGACCAGGGGTTGGTTGACTTCTGCGGGCATGCTATAGCAGGTGCTATGTTAGTGCTGGATGCATGCGTCCGTGTTCTATTGATAGTCTTCGCATGGTCTACGGGGATTATGATAAAATTTGATCTCTGTTCTCCATCAGAGCATTGGTAGATACATGTTTTATGATCTCGGTATGCTTAAACCTTGATACATTTGTTGTTATTGTTACTGTTGTTGCCATCATTATTGCATCATTTTCAATTTTCCGTTCAGGACTACTCCCAGAGCTGTTAAATTTTACGGCCATTGAACACTTGTGGGGACTTTATCGAGATTAGGTAGAACAGAACACAACTATTAAATTAATGGGAATTTCTTATTATTAGTAGATGGTATTGCATTGAAAAAAAAGAAAAAGAGTTGAACAGAAATCTTTTGTTCCCTCGAGTTTCCCCAATGAAATATTGTTTTCGAATATGAGTTGGGAGAGCATGTGAGTTGAACAGAGAAATGGAAAGAGGTTTCTTTGTGACATGCCTCTGTTCTTAAGTTGCTTCTATATCCTTTTATAAATACATAAGATGGTAGAAGTAATCACATAAAGTTTAAAATTATATGATTATAAATATATTGTAAAAATTTTACTTGAATAAGTACTAATTTTTGATCTAAATTTTTTAAAATTAACTAACTTTTGTTAAATTTCAATTATTGATTTTAAAATAAAAAAACCTAATGAATATGGCTTAAATTAAGTCTATCTGTGAAGGTTAACTACTTTACAATTGGTTCTAAACTTGGATGGAGTGTTAGCGTGAGATAGAGAGTAAAAACTTGTCAACATTTCGTGAACATGAATAATGGGTGCTTGTCTACTTTGATATCCCATTACAACATTTGTTAAGTGTTTATCTTGGATTGGGAGCTTGAATTCAGGTAAAGAAGCTGACCTTTCTCCACCTTCAGGTTTGGATCTAAAATTTGTGAGTTTAAAAACAACTCAACAGCAATTACCCTAACCTTCAAAAAAAAAAAAAAACAGCACCCCTAGTGTTCAAAATCAGCACAGATTGGGGACTCCTTTTTGAGGTGGATGCCTTGTCAATTGCATTTAAAACTACTAATCCACTTGAAGGACAGATTTTGGGTGTGAATACAAAAATTTAATTGACTAAAAAAACAGTATTCATAATTTTCGCCGACTACAAAATTGGCATTCCATGTTGCAAGAGAAATGGCCTTATTTGATAGATGTAAGATTTTTCTTTCCTCAATATTTCTTGTTCTTTTTTTAGGTCATGTCATATCTCCATGACAGTAACTATTTTTAATACTAGTTGAACAAATGATCGAAACTCAGACAAAGTCAATGTTTAGGGCATTTCCACTCCTATGAGGCAAATCACCTACAATGCTCGAACATCATTAATGCACATAAGACTGAAAATTTAGTCGAATCATCGACACAATAACCAACAAATAGACGGGGAGTTATAAAAAATCAAATGCCTCAAACTATTTCTCAAAAATTTTACAGCTTTAAAAGCATAAATACCTGGGTGCTTTCTAACCTTGGGCGACAAAACTCCCAATCTTCCCAAAGATCGACCGAACAAATCCATTTGCAGCGACACCAACAATGTTCATGTTACCAAGCTTTATATGGTTCCACATGGCAAACCCAAAAATAATTGTCGTGGATATATCACATTCCCCGGATGCATCAGCTCACATGCTTATCTTCATCCTTGACTAACGCTTCAGTGGCATTAGAGTCGGCATTTTTCACATCTTTCGAATAATGATTCTTCAGAACAGCAGAAATATCCGTTTCGGAAGCTCCAGCAAGTTTAAACCTCTCAACACCTGCATCAAGATTTTTCTTCCAGCCACTGAAGCCAAGCTTAAACTCAACTTGAGAGCGTTCAAAAAGCATATTGCCCCAGAACAGATGTATCTGAGATCGCATGACAGCAGCTTGTTCTGCTATCTCATCAG
This sequence comes from Amphibolis antarctica, assembly GCA_024699675.1. NCBI lineage: Eukaryota > Viridiplantae > Streptophyta > Magnoliopsida > Alismatales > Cymodoceaceae > Amphibolis > Amphibolis antarctica. The sequence goes on from JAMKPZ010006632.1 coordinate 3,635, forward strand.
ATAACTCCCCCCGAACATCCAATGAAGACTGACCATCCATATGGGTGGTTAGGTTTTTCTTCCTTCTTAGTAACTCATCTTTCTTGCTGTTAGCAGGATCTTTCAGCTCATTAGTCCTTTGTTCTTCGAACTTTTCCCACATCTTGGTAGCTACTTTAATCTTCTCCTGAGCACTATCAAAGAGTTGAAACGTCTGAGAGGAATCCCAGCTCTTAAGGTCAACCTTGTTGGCCAGCGCAAAGGACCACTGCAACTTGGCATTCTCAAAATGCTGCTGTCCTAGTGCAAGCAACCCTTCATAGAAGTCTGGTTTGATCCGTAGTGACTCCTCATACTTCTGTCCAGCAAGCGCATATCTTTCCTGCATCCAATTATAAGCAGATTGGAGTTGAGTAGTCAAAACTTCTTTGGAAGCAGGGTCATCCGGAGGTATACGCTTTCTTGCAGCACACATGTGGACATTCCCCCAGTTGAAGAAAGCCAAAGCAGCCACTTCCTGAAATTTAGATGCTGCCATGTCAAAAAGATCTTGTGCCTCTTCACTGGTCACGGTTTCCTCAAGTGCCTCGGTATAAAATTCCATCCCAAGTTCATGCAAGTCCAGATGAGCATCTGGGTCGATGCCAATATGATTGCGGAACAACTGGGCAAACTCAAAGAGCCAGTCATCCATCATCTCCCCTTCCTTGCATTCTGCATGATTGCATTCCTTATCCCTGACGGCAGCAACCACTTTTTCTGCTTCTTCCTCTGAAGAAGATTTGACCGGCTCATTGTTTCCTGCGCTTCCCAATATCAGGTCCTCTTTGAAAGAATTGGGCAAGCTTTCATCACCCTTCACCAAATTGTTGTCTTCTATAGGATTCTCCTCCACGTCCCTTCGGTAGACAACATCCTCTCTCTGCACTTGTTCCTCTTCAATAAACGGTGGCTCTTGCTCAGGGCTTACGTCGACAATGTGAAGCCTCAACATCTTAAGCGCATGTTGGGAACCGTTTCCTCCTTTTCCCTCATTCTTAGCATCCATGGTCGTCGCTTGGTCGACGCACAGCTCTGCCAACCTAAGTTCAGCTGTGCTAGTGATGGTAACAAGATCGGAGTCACAGTCCTTGTACTTGATGAGAACGAAATGGGAGGAAGGGAAACGCTTACTAACAATCTCCCTCAGCATCCTGAAACTGCACTTTGCAGGCATTTCTGCAAGCCTGATATCATGATCGTAGACAAGCTTCAACGGCCTTCGCAGCGGAGCAGCCTCGGAGGCTTGCATGCGCGGTTGTTGTTTTTCGTTTACTGGATCAGGAGGTGCAGCGAAGGCCTGCTTGGGAGACTTCAACGCACAAGCGGCGGCAGGAGGAGGAAAAGTAGGTTTGAGACCATTGGGAAGAGGATCGTGGGGAGCAGGAGGAGGCTGCTTGGTGGAAGAGGGAGAAAGATGGGAGGACGGGGATTTCTTCGGCGCGGGGCGGGAGGGGAGGCAGGGACCGATGCCAGCAATGGGAGCGCCCCGAACAGCAGAGGCACCTAGGGCGGCCGGCGAGGGACGGCTAGGAAGTTGGTGGTGGTTGCGGGACGAGAGGACAGATTGAAGGCGGGAGGACAACTCAAGGGCGTCACGATGGGTGGGATCAGACGCAAGGAGGGTCTGGACGTCGAGGTAGGCAAGATCGTAGCTTCCGAGGCCTTCAAGTGCGCGCGCGCGGCGGATAAGGGCGCGGGTGAAGCCAGGCTGCGCCTGAAGGGCGAGGGAGCACTCGGCGGCGACGGCGTGGTGGTCAACGGGGCGCATCTGCATGAGGCAAGCCGCACGGTTGCTGTGGAAGACGGCTCGGTCTGGGTGGGACCGTGGAGTAAGCTTAAGCGCCAGATCGTACTGCTCTAGGGCGCGCGGATAGTCCCTTTCCTGGAACCACCGGTTGCCCTCTTCTTTCAGCTCATGAGCGCGCTTCAATAGATCGGCGGCGGCGGCGGCGGCGGCAGCAGATGAAGAGGGGGCGGCGGGTGGAACGGCAATGCTGCCGTTGTTATTCTTTTTATCGTCATCCACTGGATTTGCGGCGGCGGTGTTCTTCTTATCGCCATCGACTGTAACCGAGGCAGCAGCGACGGAGGCCTTCTTCTTCTTCCCGCCGGACCTTCCCATTGTCGGCGCACAGCAACGATCGTAGCCGCCAGTGACAAGCTTTTTCTTCCTGATCTTTCGGATGCCGATCCCCGCCGGACTTCCCCGAGAACCCTAGTCAATTCGCACCGTCTACGCCTTCCATCGCAAGCCGCAGGGCCCTCTTTTCTTTCAAGGGAATTGACGTGGTGTAGTGTTAATTTGTAAATAATTTAGATTAAATTTAATTTATTATATAAAATAAATTTATATAATTATAATTTAACTATATACGTTTTCGTGTATATAATAAATTTTTTTATAAACAGTATTTTATTAAATTAACTGTAATTATATAAACTTATTTTATATAATTAATTTAATTTAATTTAAATCGTCTAAAAGTAATATCACCGAAGAAAACTTTAACGATACCATTCAAAAATCTGTTCTGTTTTTTAATTATTTTTTATATATATTATTAAATAAATTGTTAACTATTTAAATGTTCTTCGAAAATTTACATAAAATATTTTAAATAAATTGAACTCCTGCGATGCTCATAATTTTTTAATATAATACATATTTTTAAATGACATACACGTAAATATCAAATTTTTTAATGATATATAATTAAACAAATTTATTAAATTTTCAAATTTTTCTTTACACTATTTTTTTTACAAATTGTGGATAAGTATTAAAACAGAATCTTTCGTTTATGGACCACAAATTAAAAAAAAAGGACCGAGATTAAGATATAAGAAAAGAAATAAGAGTAAAAAGAAAAGAATAAAAAGGAATAAATCTAAGCTTAAAAGTTACGAAAGACAAACAACTTTGAACAAGAATATGACTAATTTTCATTATCAACTTATAATCACTTCAATTAATTTTAAATGTGAGTCTTAGGTACAGCAATAAATAATTGTTCCATTTAAAAGAAAAGTTTGTTACATAAATAAAAAATAGGTAAATAGATCCTTCAAATAGGTTACTATGCATGTCAATAAAAATAAAGATGGAATTAAGCTTAATATATGCTTACTGCTTTCTTTTTTTAAATAAAATTTTACATAATATGAAAATCAATTCTCGTATAATATTATGAATAATTCATAAGTAAAGAAAAGTGTTGGAAAAGTTTTTTGTTTAAATCTAAATAGACAAAAGAATATCAAACAACACATGAAAATCAAAAAAATACTTAAAATTTTAAATCTTTATGTTGTAAAAAAATCATACAACAAAATCAAAGAATCAAAAGTACTGATTGATGACAAAAATGCTACCAGCTTCAATATCAAAATTAAATTCTCTCTTCCTAACGTTGTTTGGATTGCATTGCTCTTTTCTTTTTCTGATTTTCTTTTAATTATTAGTTTGATCATCTTCAAAAATTTTAATCATATTGATACTTGGTTTAATATTCTTGTAGGGAAATAGGAGGTTGTATTTTATTAAACATAAAATTAGATTTTTATGGTAAAATATTATTTAAATCATTAAATATTAACTTATTTATTTTTAAAATAATACTTTCATTTATTTTTTATTTGATAGAATATTTATTTAATTTTTTTCATGCTGAAGTGGTTTGATAATAGGGAATTTTCACTGTATGGAATTCGTGATGTATGATATTTTTATCAAATATTATATGTAAGTAGTAATTATAGTAATTTTTATTATTATAGTATTTAATATGAAATGTTGAAAATAATTATATTTTAAATAATTTTTATAAATTTTATAAATTTATTTTTTTAATATTAATTGTTTTTAAAAAAATTTAAAATAAAATAAAATAATATCGTTAAAAGTGTAAACTTTCGATTTATCTATCTTTAACTTCATTTTCAAATATAAGCTGAGAATTTATTGAATCACAGAAACACCAGAGGTAGAAAGGTTTGATAAATTGATGCTGCTGCTCCCTGCCAGAACTGTGATTCGTGGCTGGCTGAGCTCCTATCTTTTCACTCCCAGCCTCGGGAGACCGGCCCACCACCACCACAAGCGCCTCCTCCTCTCTTTCGGCCCTTCTGTCTGTTCCACAGAATTTTCTCACCCATCGTTTGAGCAACAGGCCTTCACGAGACCATGGGGGATGCAGCTTGTGCTCCAAACAAACAATAGCATACTCTTTCTCCATCTGTTTCTCAACTCGTGTGGGCGCCTCGGATCCTCCTCCTCCTTTTTCTTCTTCTGTTTACAGTTCTTCTTCTTCTTCTTCTTCTTCTTCAATGGGGTGCTGAATACCAAGGACATGTATTTTTTCCGACCATTCCTCCCAAACCCATTTCTCTCGACCTGAAAAGTTTGCATCTTTTTCATTTTTGAGCGAATCACGAGCCGTTCTTGTTGGTTGGTTGTATGTAATCGGGATTTTTCCCTGCAGAAAAAGCCCAAGTGCCAAATTGGGATCTTCCCTTCTCTGCTGGGCTCTGATCTTTGTTGCCGCTTATCGTTGCGATTGGTCCAGACTCCAGTTTGTTTTTCTGGACACTTTGGATATCAGGTATTAATGCGAGAGTGGTGCTCTTTTCTGGGTATTGAAGTGAAAGAGTGCATTCCAGTTGTTGCCGACGAGAAAAAAAAAAAAAACCCATGATGCATCAGGATCAACAGAAAAAGAAGGTAATTAGTTCTTTTATTCCCAGACGTTTCACATTTTGAGTTTTTGTTATTTTGTTTCCCAACTGTTATATGAAAAGGTTTTCCCTTTTTTTGAGGTCAGTACACTGATATAGTTCATTCCTGGTGGTGTTTGAAAATATTTTTGATCTGCATATTTTGCTAATTGGACTTGGTTTGAGTTTTGGCTGCTGTAGATTTGCAGGTTGTTCTCCTTTTTTATTTGTAAGTAATCTTCTATCCCGATTCGTATAATCAAATGATAGGACACTTGAGAAATCTTTTGCTCATAGATTATTCACACTTTTCAAACATATTTACTGGTGGTACTACTAGCAATAGTCTCGTGTGTTGTTTGGATTGATATTTTATCCAAGTAGTTTGAAGTACACGATAAACATGATATTGTTAATTTATTACTAAGGATAATAACATGTCTTATTATTACTATCATTCTATTAAGATTATTGACCTAAACAGTTTTCATTTTTCTATAACCACTTGTATATGGTGCATACTATTTGTAAAAAATAGACAAATATTTTAAAAGAATATACTCGTTCATCTAGACCTTTCTCTATCAAAATAATCAACAAAATTCTATTTGCAATCAAGTATGTGAATTTTACCTTATTAAAATTAATTGACTTGTGAGAAAGGACTTATAAGTAATATAAAAGTTTCAATTTCACTTCTCGTTTTTAATGTGAGACTATTTATCCCAACACACTCTCACACTTGTGAACTCCTCATTGAATACTCTACATAATGTCTTACGTGTAACATAGGCGAACTACTCTGTTGTCATGTAGATTTTACTTTATTAAAATCAATTAGCTAGTAAAAAAAGACTTACAAGTGATATAAGGATTTCAGTTCTACTTATCATTTTTAATGTAAGATTATTTTTCTTAATAATGTACAAACTAAATTTCAAAAGTAAAAATAGAAATTACTTTTAATGATTAAAATTTTATTTCTATTTTGGAGTATGCTATAATGATATCAATGATTTTTCAACAATTTAAAATATGAAATAATTTTTATTTGAAAAGTGATGCATACTATAAATTAATTGAAAATTTAAACTTTATGTACATATCCAAACATGTGTAAAAATCATAAAAATTCTATTTTGATTTCATTTTAATTTTTTGTGCATATTCCTTCAAAAGGTTGGACAAGTATCAATTATGAGTGAATTAATACAAACAACTAAAGATACTAAATGTGATTAAAGATGATAGGAGAGAATATCATAATTAAAAGAGTAATTTAAGTTTAAAAAGACAATTTATTGTTATGAAATTTTTTTATAAAATTTACATAAAGGTTGTGACAATAAAGCTTCTCTTACTTGTATATAAGTTTTAGACAATCATGTGGAATCTTCTACTTTGCTACTTAGATAAAATATAATCATCTTCAAGCAAACAAAGTATAGAACATAGACCCTAGAACCATTTGAACTTCTTTTTCCTCACATGTATCCTGCTTGTTTGATTCAAAACTGCAATCATGTGGGTGGTGAGAAGTCTTCTCGCCTCCCAAGTAAGTGTGGGCACCATTTGAACTGAGATATTTTGTTGATTATTAATATGTTTAGGGCAACTTCTGATAGGCTTTGCTTTAAAAAAATTTTAGGGTCTTTTTGGTTAGCTTTTAAGCAATATTTTTCCTCAACAATGTGGTTATAAAAAATGCATTTTTGTAGAAATAATTTAAAGTGATTGATTGTGCATAAAAATTATATTCTTAGACTATACTTCAAGGTTAAAAATGTGATCTAAGAAATTTTTCCTACATAAAACTGCCTTTTCTACTCATCTATCTTTCTTTGACTCTTCTCTGCCTCTCATTTCTATATTTATTAACCAAACATTACCAAATACTTCTTGAAACTATAGTTTTCTCCTGTGAGGGTAAAATTCAAAACCACAGATTCAAAAATATAGTTTTAATATTTTGTTTCATCCAAACAAACCCTTAGGTGATGATGATCTTGACTGGTTGTTCATTCATAGCCAACATTTATTAGTCTTCTAAAGTCACTCACTTTGCATCTGCAAGGAACTTTGGTTACATGTGTCAGTTGCTACATGCTTTCTTCTACAGTCATCTTTTTATTAATAGTTCTACATTCACTAAAATAATTCACCAAGTGCCTGTTACCATTGAGTGGTGGACGAGTCCAACATACTAGATATCCTTTGATTGAGGACAAGCCTTATGTTTGGTTTATCATAACGTGAAGGTCACCAATTTGAACCCTAAGAAATAGTTCCTCCAATATTTACAGGTAAGGCTATGTGCAATTGCTTCTGCTATAGGATCCACATTTGTACTTATCTTTCTTTTATATCATTCCTTTGACTGTACACATGAAATTGTTGACTGACTGTACAAGTGCAACCAATTGTCATATCTTTCCTTATTCTCAATTTTTTTATGATCTTGCTAATTGTGAATTTGTGATTGATGATAGGGTATGTATCATGCATCTATCCAATACTGATTATTGCTTGTTGCTTATGCCAACTTTAATCTTTCTTACCTTCTACAAATTTTTCCCTGGCCTGGGGTCAATTAGTTATTATTTATTCTGAATTTGCAGGCAGCTGAGGAAGCAAACTTTTTTACAGAGTATGGGGAAGGAAGTAGATATAGAATAGAAGAGGTTATTGGAAAAGGAAGCTATGGTGTTGTCTGCTCCGCTTATGATAGTCATACAGGAGAGAAGGTTGCAATTAAGAAAATAAACAATATATTTGAGCATGTTTCTGATGCCACTCGTATACTCCGTGAGATTAAACTCCTCAGACTTCTGAGACATCCTGACATAGTTGAGATTAAACACATCCTGCTGCCTCCTTCCAGAAGAGAGTTCAAGGATATTTATGTTGTTTTCGAGCTCATGGAATCTGATCTGCATCAGGTTATCAAAGCCAATGATGATTTGACACCAGAGCATTATCAGTTTTTTCTCTATCAACTACTTCGGGGATTGAAATACATACACACAGGTGAACTTACACTGCATAGTGCACACTGTGAAATGTTAAAATTTATTCATATCTCTTACACAAATTCATGGGAAGGCTACAAAAATTTGAGGAAAAAGCACAACATTCCTAGGAATCTTTGAATCGGTGGTGAAATCTTAAAAGTGAAATCAAATGGTGTTTAAATATATGCTGTTAAAGAAAAAAAAGTGAAAATTTGATGGAGAAGCAAATAAAGTTTAAAATGGAATGACCACGTGTGCTAAAAGATTACTAAGGAAATTTTAAAAGTTTAAAGGATAATACCGTTTGGTAGAAAATGTTTGCAGTAAGGAATATTATAAATGTACAAACAATAAGAATTTTGAAAAGTCTAAGTTAACAAAAAAAAGAAGGCCAAGAAAATAGTTAGTGTAGTAAATAATTAGGCTTATAAGCAGTTACACGATACTTTGAATACAAAACAAATGAAAAATAATATTTATAATGTGGATTTTACTTTACTAAAATCAATTGGCTAGTAAGAAATGATTCATAAGTGATATAAAGATTTCAATGTTACTTATTATTTTCAATATAAGACTATTTTCTCAATACACTTTCATGCTTGTGAACTTCTTATTGGAATACTATATATAATATTTTATATATAGCATACATAGACTGACTTCAATATTATGTAGATTTTATCTCGCTAAAATCAATTGACTAGTGAGAAAGAGATCACAAGTGATATAAGAGTTTTAGTTATATTCATCATTTTCAATGTAAGACTATTTTCCTAACATATAAATTGCCCTAGGGAATGGAAAACTAGAGATTCAAGTGAAATATATTATGGATGAATATGATAGAGCCTCGGTAAAAGTTGACAAAATTAAAGATAAATGGTGTAGGTGCTTTGATAAACTTTTTAATGAATTTGGTATAGAAAATTCTAATATGCAAAATTTGAGTAGCCACATTAATAATAAAATTATAGTTTAGTAGAGTTACTATTTTGTGGTAAAGGAAATCATTAAGAGAATTAAACATAGAATGGAGTGTAAAAAGTATAGTGGTAATGCGAGATAATGCAATAATTTTACTCAAAATAAAGTAGGAGTTGCACCAAATGAGAATAAAATAAGATAAAATCATCTTATATTAAAGGAGGTAGAGAAAGATAAAAAATTACTTTGATAGAAATAGTGTAAAAAATAAAATTATAATCTTAAGGAAAATTTAGTTATAGATAGAATAAATGGAGGAAAGAAATTCGTGTGGTTGACCGTACAATGTGATTATGACATTAATTTTTGTCGTTATTGTTGTATCAAATACTTGTAGTCAGTTGACATGTATTGGATTTAAACCATTGGACTATGTTTTGAACATCATCCTCTTTTGTGCTTGCCTTTCAATTTTGCAGCAAATGTTTTTCATCGGGATCTTAAGCCAAAAAATATTTTAGCAAATGCTGACTGTAAGTTAAAAATCTGTGATTTTGGTCTGGCAAGGGTAACACTTAATGACACTCCTACTGCCATGTTTTGGACGGTAAGTTTCTTCTATTCATCTCAACATCTTATTATCCATATGAAAAAATGTAATTATTGGGTAAGATTCATTTGTACGGAACCTGAGCTTTGAGAGGTTTATAATTCTCTTGTAGGATTATGTTGCGACAAGGTGGTATAGGGCACCTGAACTATGTGGATCGTTTTTCTCAAAGGTTTGTAATATAATCCAACAATGTCGATGTTCTGTTTTTTCCATGTTGGTTCCTGATTTAAAAAAAGATTTGTTCACAATTTCTGTTTCATTTTCTTCTAGATCCTTACATTCTTTTATTATAGGAGCAAATTGATTTTTAAATTTTTGTCACAATGATAACTAAAATTTACATAATGTATTTTCTTCCTTTATGATAACCACTTGTTTGGGTCATTTTGCTTCATTCGGTTACTATTGATACTTCCACTATATGCAGTTAAGAAAGCTCCACAAAAGGATGAATAAGATTTAAATATTATTCTCATTTTATCTTTTATTACCAAAACATATACTGACAGAATAGTAATTGCAGATTGATTTATTGGGTAAGAGGGATATGGACACTGGACACTGGTACATTGATGTAAAGGGTATTCTTATATGGCAGGGAGTGGAACAAGATAAAGAATTTGAATATTCTACAGTAAGAGAAAAATTGAGAGATTGATCATTAAATTAGGGCTAATCTTCTACATATAGAGGTGCACAATGATTCTAGGATATGTGTGTCTACCAGGATCTGTTTACACTTATTCAACAAAATATCTTCAATAACATTTAATGTATTACTCTCTCTTTCTCTCTCTCAAGATTAATTGCTATGAAGATTGTCTCTTTATTATCAAAGTGTATTTTCATTGAGAACTTTATGGGAAAACTCATCTCAATTGGAAAAGATTTGACCTAAATCATCTCATAAGCAGTTCATGTCATTGATTTATACTCATGTACCTGATCTAGACACAGCATTCTATTTACTTTTCCAAATCAACAAATTTCCTCTCATACAGGTGCAATAAGTAGATTTAAGACTTCTAATTCTCTATCACCAACATAATCAATGTTTGAATAGAAAATAATATCCAACCATCCATTCTTCTGATATACTAGACCTTCACCAAGAGTGTCTTGGCTGTAAGTCTTCACTCGTTATATAAACTAATTTACTTTTCCAAATTTCCTCTAGCGAACAATGTCTCATGCATAAACTAATTTAGTAGATCCACAACATAAGAAATCTTAGGATGAGTGATTCTTTGATAAACTTCCATGTCTTTAGCCTATTCTGTCCGACATCCTTAAGACTTCTGAATTATCATCCTATAAATCTAGAGCCAGGTCATTTAAGGTCTTTTTTTGGCATCTGAAAAGTCATCTCCCAAAGAAGATTCAACACATCCTCTGAAACACTGAAACAGTATAACCTGATCTATAACATGTGTAAACTTAATTCAATGTACTTGCGTTTCCCCATATTTTTTATTACAAAGTACTTTTTGAGGTGTTCTTTAGCTTTGTGATACCTATGGAGTCATTGCCTATGAAAGTTAGTCATCCACATACATTGTAAGAATTAGATTACCACTGCAAATCTATCTAATGAATACAAAATGATCTACCACACATCTTTTGGACCTACTTTAGACATTATTTTAGCTGAATATTTTGAACTAAGTCTAAAAATATCTTAAGGATCTTAAGGTTATGCATTTGTTCATAAATCAAAATACTAGTTGCATAGCTTTTCCTTTTAATTTGTAAATTTCTCATTCTTTAAATATTAGTTTATAAAATATCCACATTCTTTTTTCATTGTGGTAGCAATTTAAGGAGAATTATAAAAATTTGAATTTATTCAAATAAATTATTTTGATATGAAAATTTCTCATATAAAGTGAAGAGAATTCAGAGACACCCATGAAGTCTTCAATTCTCTCCAGTTTCCTAAAGATTACAAAAGGTACCACTGATGGATAAACAACCTATGATCGTATCTTCCCCCTATCAAAAAAAAAAAAAACTACCACCTATCTGATTTTCTTCACCTTTTCTTTCTCTTCTTTCTTTTTTTATGAATATTTATAGATATTTTAAAGTTGATGTCAAGCTTTTCTTTATCACTCTTTGCATTGAAAGCATCACAATATCTTTGCATGAACTTTTCAGTACACACCTGCAATTGACATCTGGAGTATTGGCTGCATCTTTTCTGAACTTTTAACTGGGAAGCCTCTCTTTCCGGGGAAAAATGTTGTCCACCAGTTGGACTTGATGACAGATATGCTGGGAACCCCATCAGCTGAGGCCATCGAAAGGGTGAGATTACATAACATGATGTTTCCTGTATTGTGCCACACAGCTTTGGTTGTGTTGACGTTTATCGTTTTGTTTCCAGATAAGAAACAATAAAGCCAGAAGATATTTAAGTACCATGCGCAGGAAAAGGCCAGTTCCTTTCTCCCAAAAGTTTCCAAATGTAGACCCCCTTGCTCTTCGTCTGTTAGAAAGGATGCTAGCTTTTGAAGCGAAGGACCGGCCTTCCGCAGAAGAGGTACAGCCCTCCTGTACCTTTTGAAGCCATTTGAAATATTTTTGTCCCTTTTCTAAATTAGTTGAGTTTGCCAGGCATTGGCCGATCCCTATTTCAAGTCCTTAGCAAGGGTTGAGAGGGAGCCTTCTGCTCAGCCAGTAACCAAGATGGAATTTGAATTTGAGAGACGAAGGATTAACAAGGAAGATGTAAGGGAGCTAATTTACAAAGAAATTCTTGAGTACCATCCAAAGCTTTTAAAAGAGTTTATGGAGGGAGAAGATTCAACTGGGTTCATGTATCCAAGGTATTTTTTAACAGCATGTGTTAGTTATAACAACTCATATCGAATTCTTAACTACTTGTGCACTTTCATCTTTCAATCCACAGTCAAAAGATCATATGCCTTAAGGATCATTGAATAATATGGCTTTTCCCTTTCCCATATACAATCCATCACGGGTCATTTAAATATCCTCTCATGATCACTTGCGTTGGTCCCTTATCTCTTTCTTTTTTGAACACCATGGAGTGTATAAATTGTGTATCGTGTATAATTTTTCTGAGCAGTGAATTTAACCATATAACAGATGTTATAATCTGGTTCAACCTGTTCCAGAACCTTGTATTACCAATTTACCATGTATTATAAACTGTAGCACAAGAAAATGATTTTGAATTTTAACCGAAGCATCACAATACCTTAACGGAAATCTTCAAGCATAGTGTTCAGGATTCCAACAAGTTTCCTGAGAAGTGAGAAATGGTAAAGGGTAAACAACAATAGTAATCTAAATCATAATCCCACTGCTTGGGGTTGGTCACATGAATCCTTTTCATCCAAGTATTTCTATATATTGTTAAATTTTTGGCTAAATTACATAAAGTTAAATCTTTTCTTGTATGTACTCTCTAACTAAATAGCTTTAGGCCTAACTGTATTTCTTTTGGAGAGACTAAACAAAGAAACAATTATGTAATCATCTTTTGAGTAATATTAATTCATTTTTTGTCTCTCTTTTTAAACTTAAATTATGTAAATAAAGATGCATCTTTCTTGGAACAAATTCTCAAGTGTAAGGACTTTGTGTCTTTCTTGTTTTATTTCTTTTTCCAGCTCTATGACAATTGAAAACACTTTACAGCAAGCCTGTTGTAATTTCAAAGTATATTCCCAGATTTGAACACCAAATAATAACATATTGTGTACAAACATTTTTATTTACAGTGCTGTTGATCAATTTAAGAAGCAATTTGCATACCTTGAGGAGCATTATGGAAATGGATCATCAGTTGCCCCACCAGAGAGACAACATACATCTTTACCTAGGTAATACTTCAATGCTTTCACATATGCACAAATTTCATAAGTACTAACTTAAATTTTATTATCAGGCCATGTGTCTACTCAAATAATACAGTACAGAATTCAACCAACATTGCCGAGAACATGTCAAGATGCATAATCAAGGAACCTGAGATGCCAGAACAGAAATTTGAGATCCCTGTAAAAAGGGTTCCTGTCCATGTTTCTCAATGTCCTCAGGGTAAAAAATTCGTGGTTTTATTTATTTCTTTCATGCTAACACAACTTTTGATGTAATAATACAAAATACACCATGAAGTACTAAACAAAATAAAGCTACCTAAAGCTTGCGACTTTATGTCTGGGAAGTGGTTAAATGCTCTCCATTCATCAGATATGGGAAACTGCATAACCGGAACCCTAGCCTTTGAAGTTCAATAGCAGTGACATTAACATTTTCTTTTGTAGCTTGTTAGGAGACAGGTTATTAATTTGACATTCTTCAATTTATTTTTTTCTAGTTTGATGTGTTACCACTTAGATGGATAAGTGATGATATTATAAGGGATAAACTAATATTTTTGATTTTACCATGAAGAGAGTGGGAGTTGCACCTATTGAAGATATGATAAGAAAAAATCACTACTTTGATGGTTATATTCTTGAGAAATCAAGGAATGGACCAATTTAGAAAGAAGAATTAATTAATGTAGAAGAAATTAAAATAAGTAGAGGTGGACTTAAAATTACTGGGTTAGGAATCATAAAAAAAATTTAAATTTATGTATTTTAACTGAGAATTTAGTAATAGATAAAAATATTTGGAAGAAAGGGATTTATGTGGCCAATCTCACATAGTGAAATTATGTTTCGGATTGTTGTCATTGATGGAGTACTTTTGTTCTGAGACTGTTATGAAAAGCATAGATTAGTTGATGAAATGGTGTCACAATCATTTGTGAACCACATAATTGATCAACCTAATCTAGCAGGTCCTACTGCAAAGCCCGGGAAAGTTGGTTCCAAGCTGCTGCATTACAACGATGGTATGCTAGGGGCTGGACAAGCGCTTGAACAGCAGAGAGCCATCAGAAGCCAGGCCATTCCAACTCAGAATGCGTCCTCTGTCTGTCCATACCCAAGGAGAAACCCAGGGTGCAAGAATGAGAGAGGCAATGATGAGGGAACGGAAGGGAGCTCAATCATGCAGCAGAAATCCCACCAGTATGTTGCCAGGAAAGTGGCTGCAGCACCTGGTGATAATTGGTAAACTGCCATGTTGTCTTGGCGCATTGCATCGATCATTCTTGCCACCACCGCCTGAACGGAAGGGAGCTAAAATATGCACTAGAAACCCTGCCAGCATGTTTTGCCTATTGAGTGGCTGCAGCTGCCGACACGCGATCATTGGTAGCATGATGTGTTATTTTCCAGGCCTTTCATCTGCTATCATTCTTGGCATCGCCTTCCCGCGTAGCTACACAGCATCTTAGTCACTCTTCAAGTTTTCAATAATCCAATCAACAGGAGCAATATCAAGACCATCTTCATTTTGGCCCGTGCAAAACACAAATATCATCATATCAGGTGTAACACAGACATTCTTCCTACGGAATTTATGTATAATGTGTGTGTATTGATTGTTGTATTACTTTTCAAGACCACATTCTTGTGCTTGGTGCATCATTGGTCTTCATGGGGTTGCCGTACCAAAAGAGAGATGGCTTTCTTTTCACGAGCATAAAAAGAGGGAACTTCTTGCTAGAGTTGTCAATGAGCTGTGCTAGTATGGTCTAGGTATAGTCTGACATGGTTAAATCGTGTCGTTGAATGGTACGGTACGAAAATTTTTTGTATCGTAAGTCGTATTTGGATTGGACCTTTAGGTAGTTCGTGTCGTGTCGGTACAGTATGAATTTTAGTACGAAATAGGCACGGTCCGGCCTAGCATGAGATAGGTCGTTGTGTTGTACGGGGGGGGCGGGGGGTGATAGGCCGTTGAGTTGTGTGATCGGCGGGGTGAACGGTCGTATGCGCGAGAAGAGGTAGAACGGGTCGTGTGGTCGGTGAGGGGACTGGTTGTTGGGTCATTGGGTCATTGGGTTGGTAGCTGAGATGAATGGTCGTGTGCGTCGATGTGTAGGAGGGGGCTAAACGAGTCGTGTCGTTGGCGGGGGGACGGGTCGTCGGGTCACTAGGTCAGTCGTCGAGTTGTGCGGCCGGTGGGGTGAACGGTCGTGTGCGTGGGAGGAGGTAGAACGGGTCGTTTGGTTGGCACGGGGAATGGCCGCCAGGTCATTGGGATGGCAGTCGGAGTGAATGGTCACGTGCGCTGATACGCGGGAGGGGGTTGAACGGGTCATGTTGTCGGTAGGATGATGGGTCGTAGGGTCACTAGGCCGGTCGCCGAGTTGTGCGGTCATCGAGGTGAACAGTCATGTGCGTGGGAGGAGGCAAAACGGGTCGTGTGGCTGATGGGGGGGCTGGCCGTCGGGGTGAAATGTTGCGGTAGGTGCAAGGTGCTGGGGGACTGGCCGCTAGGTCACGGCTTGTAAGGTGCAACGCGTCGACGCAACAATGGTCGGCACGCTTTCGCCCAACGAGTGGCCCACTTTTGGGCAATGGGTGGCCTGCTTCTGCCCAACGAGCGGCCCAATTCCGTGCAACAGGCAGCCCAGTTCTACTCAACAGGTGATTGGCTACTGGGTGAAACAGTCGGCTTCCGCCTTAATGGCTCAACCAACTTTTCTCTATAAATTGAGGGAGTTGGATTTTATTTTTCACCCAACTCACTATTCATCTCCTTCACTCCAAATTCTCCAAACTCTAATCTCAATTCATAATTCTCAATTTTTCAAATTTCCTCACTCAAGTCACAAACAATGGTGCACTACCAAAGTCAAAGTTCTGGAGGCTACGGATATCCTCAACAAAACTTTCTTGAAGCTGAAGTAACATCGTCAATGGAGACTATTAGAGCTTCAACTTCAATTTCAACTATGCCATCAAGGAAGTCTCAAAAGAGAGCTTCCATTTGGTCAAAGTACACAATTATGATGAAAGTTATAGCGGATGGCACAGAAGAGGAACGAGCTTTCTGCAACCTTTGTAACGCCAACTTCTCTTGCAAAACATCTGGCGATATAGGTCATTTAACTAGGCATATTAGTACATGTGAAAATAGGAATAAAGATAAAACAATTCAAACTCAACTTTCTTTTACTCCTGAGGGTAGTGTTAATTCATGAACTTATGATTCTGAAAGGGCTAGGGACTTACATGCTAGATTTATCTGTTCAGAAGATTTACCAATAAGTTTTAGAGGAAATAAACATTTTAATAATTATATTAGTAAAGCATATTGTCTACAATATAAACGTGTATCTAGAAATACTATTAAGTTAGATATTATGATTTCATTTAATAAGCTTAGATTAGAACTTATTAATGTTATGAGTACAATAATGACATGTATAGCATGCATTTTAGATATTTGGTTGGGTAGAACTAAGGATGGGTACATAGCTGTAACTGCACGTTATATTGATAAAAATTGGACTTTACAAAAAAGATTAATAGGATTTAAAAAAATTCAACATCCACATACTGCTGAAATAATTTTTGCAAACATTATGAAAATTTTTGATTTATATGAAATTAGAAATAAAATAGGTAGTATAACTTTTGATAATGTAGCTAATAATACTGCAACAATACCAATGTTTAAAACTAGAATAAGTCCACCAAATGGTTTTAAATTATTTCACCAAAG
>JAMKPZ010006633.1:0-23139 GCA_024699675.1 Amphibolis antarctica
AAAAAGATTGCCACAAAGAGTTTAAAAAGAATGGCAAGTATCAGTGCAGTGCTGAAGAAATGAGGAGATGGGAGAGGAAGAAGGAAGAGCGAGTGATTATGTATGTACAGATTGATACAAATCCCTACTTATGTGCAACAGTTGGCAAATTGTTGCAATAACCTTTTGAAGAAGTCATATGAACACGAAATACACATGAAAGGAAAGGGATATATTATAGCTTGAAACAGAAGGGAGGGATGAAGAGGAGGGAGGAGTCACATGGGTGTGGCTGGTATCCCTCTGCTTCGGGTGTGCGTTGAGACCCTTGTTTTTTGTGATCACACCTGTAATGTGCTGTCTCCCCAACCCAACTCGATCACCACCACACAATGAAGCCCCAAAACAAGACAATTCCTTTTATCCTCCTTCACGGAATCTAAAGGAAACCCTGGTCATCATTCCTTCATGTGTCTGGGAATCGAGCATGGTTGGATTGGATTGGATTTGCAGCAAGACCCATGTTCTATTAGAGATTAGAAGCAGAAAAAAAGGTGCATGCAGCAGATAGAGGGAAGAGGGCAAGAGCAGAAACCTGGAGTGGATACCAAGAATCACTTGTCAAACTCAGATCCCAAGGACCACAGGGCCAGCAGAAACCTGCTGCTCTTTCTTAAATGACAACCGTCGCTACTCTTGTAAAAGACCCAACAATTTATCTTATGCGGCAAGGAGAGTGAGGATGAACAAACCTAACCTCGAGGAACGCAGAAGTGAAACCCCGGTAAGGAAGGATGTGAATGTGACAGCGAAGCAGGGGAAGGGAGAAGAGAAATGAATGAATGAATGAGTAATTGGATGAAGACATGTACGCTATACACTCACACATATATAGATACACACACACACACACACACACACACACACACACACGAGTTGAGGGGCGGAGAAGATGCGATTTTTTTTGGGTGAGTGCGTCTATGCCAGCGCCTGTTCATACAAAGTCAATGGTGGCTCTGACTTCCTACTGCAGCACACCAACCATTCCATCCACGGATCCATCTCCACTTGTGCTGAACCAATGGCTTATTTTCCGGCGTGGAGTGCTCCTTCGCCCAACAGGATTAGGCAACACGTTGGATGAGGACAAGCGTTGGTCCGTCTTGCCAGCAATCTCCGTGTGTCTTCTGGCAGTAAAAGACGACGGAAGCGGGAAAGGGGGACACCCATCTCGCCGAACTTTTTCTTTCTTATTTTTCTCCCCACACACATGCATTTCTCATTGGTGTTGACCTCCCCTTCTTCCGTGGAAGATTACCATCCATCTTCTTTATCAATCGAGTGTGACCCATTAACGAATCTTACGTACAGAAGCGACTGGGTCGGCATGTGATTGACTTGGCTTACACGGAAATCTTCTGCATCAAAAGAGGTCCTTTTTGTTTTCTTGTTCAGATTAGATTCCATTGGCAGAGTTACCCAAGGGAAGACGAAATCAAACACGATACCACCGTTGACCATCCAATTCAACAAAACAGTACTGGGTACGTGTCCAACACGATAGCCCAGACCACCCTCTTCTCCTCCTCTTTCGATCTCTCCTTCCGTCATTCTTCTCTCTTGATCTCATCCAACGTAAGTAAACTAAATTAGCGAACAAATCATTTCAGCTCAGGGAAGCACGTGATGAGTGAGAGGAATAGTTTCGAATCGAAAATAACTAACGAGTAAAATTATAACTTTTATATCATTTGTAAATTAACTTTACTCTTTTCTACTTAGTTTTAATAAAGTAAAATCCACGTAAATTTGATACAAAAATCTCATTTTCACTTATTATTTTCGTTAAATCAGAGTTGATTCGGATAGGTGTTCCATGTAACATGATTTTGCATGAGTGTGACATGTTGATCGACGTTCATAGCATTGTATGACCTTGCGTGGGATTGTACGGCAACATTGTTGTTAGCAGCGTTGTTGCATAGAGATTGCAACGTGTTTGACGTTGCATGGGCGTTGAGTGTTGATCGATGTTCATGGCATTGCACGGTGATGTACGTGTTTCATGGCAACGTATGTTAGCTGTACGACGTTTGTAGTGCATGACGACGAAAGTAGCGATATAATGGTGTTTGCATCGGTGGCTGCATGAGCAGATGTGGGAATCATGGTTCAGATGTGCATGACGCATGGTGGCCAAGACCGAGGTTCAAACTGTGTGTAAAGAGTAATTTTTAGTTTTAATAAAAAAGTTACCAAACTGTGTGTTTGCTGGTTGACGTAGTTTCTCCACGTGTTCGCGTGGTGGTCATGCGTACGATGGGAGAAGCTGTAACGACTCTGTTTTATTTAATTATTTTTTGTGTGTTTTAAAAGAGGGTCTCTCTCTTTCCGGGTGAGGGACTTCTTCCTTTTCATCTTAGTAGGTACAGGTGAGAGGAGAGAGAGGGAGGAAAAATCGATCTCTCCTTTTAGTGTTTAAGATAGGAGGAGTATTTTTCGGTTATATAATATTTCTTATCGAATTCTTCCTGTTCATTATTATACTCATTGCATTATCCTTGACGCCGTCCTCGTAATTTCTGCGATTAGACGGTGTTACGGATCATTGCCTATTTTTGCAACAAGAGGCACCCCCTGGACACAAGTAAACGTGCAATTTCAAGCAACAGCATTAATAACTTGCACCAAAATTTTATTTAAGCGCTTACAATCGGATGTATGTTTGTCAGGTATCAAATGATATGAACACTTTTGTCTGGCCAACAAGAAACTTTTGGCTATTGTAACCAGATATACAGTAATGCAGGCACCCAGATATACAGTAATGCAGGCACCTGGGCGAGTTTGGAGGAGAAGACTGAGAAGATCAAGGAGACGAAGAGTTTTTTTGTATAAATGATTCAAATCGAGGCTCCAAAAGGTCCACTGTTTCGTCTCTATAAGCTTCCCAACTCCAAGCATCTGTTGCCGGTCTTTTTACTCCCTCCCTGTACAGTGATGACAATACATTGTCGTTACCTTTAGAGGGCTCCCTGCGTTTATCACGGCCTACCAAGAATGGCAACGGGCACTTTTCTTCCTGCCTCTCCAATTCAACCTGATCAATCTCTTCTCTTTCAACAGAACACCCTGAAATCTCATGATGCCTTTTGATTTCAGAGTTTTCTTTCATGCTGTGATACATGCTGTGAGAAGTGCAACTCTGCACAAGTACACAAAACATAATCAAGTCAGGGAGCTACCATCTTTTTTCCCCGTCCAACAGGACCTACACCTTCAAAATAACTACCATCAAAAAACTATGACAAAATATCAGCACAACCTGCACAACTCATGTCTTATCATGAACTACCATTTTGAATATTATCAGTAGTTGGATGATGATATTCAACATCATAGGAAATAAATATGGATATCGCAGTCCACCACCAAAAAGCAAGGTTTTGTTTCACAAGGGTCTTGCATTGTTATGATGATAATTCTAAAAACCTCCAACAATTCCTCACAATGGCTTTCAAGACAAATTATTTTCAAAATGACGACCGGAAGTACAACAACAATTTAATAGTTTTTAGGTGTACCACACATTAAACATCGAAAAACACTGGTATTGCAACCTAATTAAATTAAATAAAGTAGTTCATCAGATTAATCAAACTTACCAAGGAAAGATTGACAGAGAGAGCTCTCCACTTTGACTTACAAGGAGACATAGTCCTGAGAATCTGAACAACTTCACTCATGGTTGGCCGGGATTCTGGATCCCACTGCAGACATTCTCTAGCTAAGTGAGCCATGATCTGCAATTCTTTTTTAGGGAAATTTCCTTTGAGAAAGGGATCAGGTACTTCCGAGATAACAAGCCTGCTATCACATAATCGAGGTGTTGCCTACATATAAATAGAAACAGGTATTCAGCTATGGTTTTTCTTTGTATTCATGAAAAATCTAAATGATCCACTGGAGGACTTCTCACTGTCCGACTCTTTCCTACGTTATTCGCCAAATTAGAAAAATAATCTTCTAGTCTACATTATGTACTACGTTTTCTCCAATTCGAAAGGGACCCAATTATAATGGTTATTCTTATATATGCATATTATATATGAAGATAAAGTGCTAGTTTTTTTACACTAAATGCATTTGAAGGTGAAAACATTCTTTTCCTTTGTTCATTTTTTAATCAATGGCCATGGGAAAAATGTAAGGCATCTTTCAAATCAATGAGATGCTAGAAGGTATACCCACAAGACGAGGCTTTCATAGCCTTTCTTGGGTGACCTTTGGATGGGCTGACGGCCTGTTATCAGCTCCAAAATGACAACACCAAAACTGAAGACATCTGATTCTGGTGAAGATTTTCCAACAATAGCATACTCAGGGGCAAAATACCCAAATGTCCCTGTCATTCTTTCTGGACGATTTGTAAAACTTGTCGAATCATCAGGCATTAGTCTCTGAGCCATGCCAAGATCAGTGATCTACAAGAATTTAGAAAATGGTTGCAAATGTATCACAAGAAATAAGACCAAGCAAAGGCAAAATGAACTAGAATATATTTGCAGTTGTTCTACAAAATTTAAACCGTAAAACCTAGCCTAAGACAAGATAATCTTAATTTGAACAATTAATCTAATCTCAAAATGTCCGAGGCCTAGTTGGATTAGCTTGAACAACGTCAATATTGTGCAAAATGTTGAATTCCTCCTTGAGAATTTTCCTTCCTTCCCTTCCCTACAACTAGATAATATTTTGAATTTTTTTGGTAATGATTATTTTAGTATGAAAACAACCTGATATTTTCCAATAAAATTTTGAAACTCATCTTCTTACCATTCAATGTATTTAGTTCAAATTGTAGTGCTTTTTAAACTATTGTATAGAAATAAACTTACTTGTAAATAATATATTTGGTAATGATATTGAAAAATGTTGACGTATTTCTATACACTGCCTGAAGTAATTGTTACCAATACCACCTTTGTGTTGGTAGTGGTAGCTGCAATGGTTAGATGGGAATTAATGAAATTTGAAAGGAAAAAATTGGATTCCTACATTCAGTTGACAGAAAATCAACATCAGAATAACTAAATCAAAAGAGACAAATTTGTAGCATGGACACCGAGTCAGCTTAAATAATGAAAATATTGCACAAGGGTGTCGGATTCTTCATTGAGATTGTATTTTTCTTTTGCAGAACTAATCGTGCCTTTTTGTTGGTAGCCACGAAAGTCGGGATGAAGTAATGAAACTTGAAACGACAAAACAAGATTCCCACATTCAGTTGTAAAAAGAATGCCACTGCAGAATAACTAAATATAAAGGAGGAGCATCATGTAATGTAATATGGATAAAAATATTAAGCAGTGAGTTTATGGATCTATTTATATCGACAAAAGTCCATCTACATGATTTTCAGTGTGGGACCAGTTCTTGTATGGGCATATGGTCTTCAAGAATTAGAAGATTACCTTGGGTTGATAATTATCATCAAGAAGAATGTTGGTAGATTTAACATCCCGATGTAAAATCCTAGGAACAGCAGCGTCATGAAGGTATTCCAAGCCCCTTGCTGTTCCTAATGCAATGCTTACACGTCTTTGCCAGTCAAAGGTCATTCTTCCCCGTATTGTTGCATCTAAGCAATCTCTTAGGTTACCATTACTCATGTATTCAAATACAAGAAGCCTCATGATGTTTTTCCCTTGTGATACTGAACAGTATCCAAGCAATGGCACAATATGACAGTGATTAAGCCTTGATATTAATTCAATCTGTAAAAAGATAAATAAAATAAATAACTGCAGAAATACATTGCACTGATGATTTTTTTAAAACCCTTTCGACATTGTTGTGCATGAACATTATTTGCACACTGCACAAGAGAAAGGCTAAATTTAAAAATGGGAATTTTAAAATAAATAATGAAGATTGATATTATCATGATTCATGAACGAAGGTTAAAAATGTCGATATGATACAATAAAAAAAAAACTGCTTGTAGATGTAATGATTGAAAACAAATGAGGACACATAATATTCAGAATACACCTTCAAAAAAAGTCAAGATAAAAGACAATGGTAACAGAAGTGTTAAAGCGATTGAACAAGTCCCATGCAGTAAAACAAATGGTGTGGATGTAGGAAACTTAAAACTTGTATTCAACATGAGCTAAGAGCTCCTAACTTCCTGCTTTTGCCAGAATACTCAATGTTTACTTTGAAATGCCAAAAATGACCGTTTCTCTTGAGTTAGGATTGGGATGTGATATAGGAGACTAGAGAGACAATGCGTATTGGAGTTTGAATTGAAGAGGATCTCATTGGGAATGTAACTTTTATTGGCAATAATTTCAGGGAAATGAGAAAATAAATCAAAGAACAGTGAAAGGGTTAGAGAATTGATTTGTTATAGTATATTAATGTATTAGAGTTATGTGTGTGTGACGGTTTTAGTCTCACGTTGTTAATATTGTATTTGTCTCTTCCTAATAACCTTTATATATAGAGGTCCCATCTTTATTAGTAAGATATACACAACTTCCATCTATTTCTTGGTTTTCACATGGTATCAAAACTTAGGTTTTAAAAGTTCAAGACTTTGAGAAATCTAAGTAGAGAGGAGAAAAATCCTAGCCATTGTTGACCAACCTCCTCCCTACCCCAAAAACCTTAGCTTCTCTCCACCTACAACTAGCTTTCCACCAACTTTGCTACTTCTCATGATCACCAGAGGCTCTAGCCCCCATTTCCATCATCAGTAACCTTTGTCAAGTGCTACCACCAGCTCCTCTCATGAAGCACAAGATGTGGTCCCCAAACATGGATTGGGAGGAGACCTGCCTCTAGTGTAAGACCCTCCACAAGGAATGGCAATGGGCTAGGAGGCTTAGTAGGAATGTCACCAACTAGGAATCTTGATGAGTTGCATGCTTGCATTGATATGGGTTTTGGGTTTGATCAACTTGGTGGTAGTGCTGGTGGGATAGGAATGGAGGGTGGCACAATAGATTAGTGGAGATCTTCTCAACATTGAATCTATATTACACAGTGAACCAACAATACCCAAAGCTAATGACCAACAACCCCTCAACATTATTAGACACAACATTGTCTATCAAGTCTAGTTCACTCCATTTATTCCCTTGGTGAGTCCTAACAAGGTGAAGGCTAGACTAAAACTACTACTTACACTCCTACTGGGGGGAGAGAGAGAAAATAGGGAAGAATTAAGAATTTTTTTGAAATGTTTTTTAAAAAACGGTAGAAAAAAGAAAAATCACCTAAAATATTTTTGAGGATAAATCACATCTATGTATTTGTCTTTATTTCTTGAATAGACTACATTTGTTTATTTGTTTATTTTACCATCAAGGATTATATCATTTGATGGTTAATCTACTATTTCCTGAGATATGGTCTTTCTTAGACTTGATTATTCTTTTTCTGTCTGCAATATCAAAACTACCGTTATCTTTTACTACCACTACAATTGCAACAACTGATTTATGTTTCCCAATGTATTTGTTGTTTTCAACTATGTTTAAGTTTGTTGAATTGTTATTAAATTTGTTGTAAATTTTAAAAAAATTGTTATAAATTAGATGCTTTGACTTGAGAGGGAGTGTTATAGTTGTTTATTATTATATTAAGGTTGTGTATTAGATCCGGTCTCATATTACTAGTATTGTATATCTCTTCTTTGTAGCCTTTGTATATAGAGGTCCATTCTTTTGTTAGTGAGACATAAAATATTTCCACCTATTTATTTGTTTTCACATCACTCAATGTATAAATAGTCTATCATGAACAAATATATAAATATATGTGCTTGTACATGACAAGATGAATCCTTCCACTTCCATCTCAACAAAATATATTGAATATGACTTGTAGAATGCTAACAGCCAAAAATTGAACTCTCCCATCTCCATCTAAAATGGATCATTAACTTTAGTGTATATTTAGTTATGAGATATGATAATTCTCCATAATGTTTGAATGAAAAAGGAAAAAATACAATAACCATGATTAATATCATATTATGGGATATCTTGGACCAATGATAATGTAACAGTTCATGAAGAAAATATAATTTTGGAGTTGCAGAACCTCAGATAGAAATTCAGATTCTGCAGTTGAGCCACCAGGCATTTTTAATCTCTTAATAGCAACAACTCTTCCATCATTTAGATGACCACGGTACACATTACTGCTTCCACCAAGTCCAATGATATTGTCATTTGAAAATTTATTGGTTGCATGCTCGAGTTCATGATATGAAAACTGTGTGATTACCCCAGGTACCTTCCCTTGTTTGCTTTTTAACAAACAGGAAGCCCAATCTGAGAAGCCTACAATAGAGATGCACTTCATAAGTGGTTTGCTGTGCATGAGAATGAAATGAAAATGATATTTTGGATTAATTATTCAGTCAAGAAAACAAGAAGATACATGAATAATGGATCCCATAAAGCAACTTATGGATAAAGTGCAACATATCAAATGAAAGGTCTTTTCTAAGTTAAAATTCATAAACATTTTAGGCGTAAGACAGATGATCACATGTACTACACTATAACATTTGGAAAAAAGGCAACACAGTATAATATTAAGCACAAGTCTGCACCTGCCATTGAGATGTAATTATCCTGGACTTGGAAATTTGGCAAAAAAGCACCAGATCGATGGCTTAACAAATTCACTGCATTGTTTGTACTAGTGCTTCCTCGGGATGAAGATATTGTTGATTTAGTGCAACATCTATCCTTTTGATAGAAATAACAAGCCAGTGAACCAAGAAATGCAACAGTGGTAAGCACTACACATAGGAGGAGTATTGCAGCCACAAGTTTTCCAGAAGCATGTTTTTCTTTGCCTTCCACTGTAGCAAGTGTACCTGTACGATATCAATAATAATAATAATAAATACAGAATGCCTGTTATAGGAAAATAATCTAATAAAGCCACTACTTCAAGGATGTAATATGCACTGGATGAATTACTGCATACTTCTGTTTGAATGATGCTGTACTTAGTGTCAATTAATTATGAATAGAATCAGTATGCATCTCCTTTTTGTAATCCTTTTTCCTTATGCAAATTGCAAAAGCCTGACATTTAAGAGTTGCATCTTGCAATATTAGGCATACATGATACCTACTTCTAAACAAGACAATAAGGAAATACCAGATGTGCAGTTGCAAGTACTAAAACAATTTTTGCTCTTGATGCCTGATGTCTGAGGGCTTCCAACAAATGCACACAAGCACTTCCATAGTTTCTTATTAGGTCCTGGAATTTTCTCTATCAAATAGAATAAAAGAAATCCAGTCAATTCAGCATGTAAAAGTTGTTGCTTGATTGAACAATAAGAAGTCCAAATCCTTGCATGGCTTGGAAAGAGGATCTAAATTTGTTGAATGTAACATATACTGCTGCATGATCTAGAAACATCATCATGCTTTATACTAGGTTATGGCACACTCAAAAAAATTTTCTTATATGAATCACTGTTCTCCCACTTCCTTTTGGAAGTGGAATTCAAATGGGAAATGAAGGTTGCCTGCCTAACAACAATTAGAGACAAAGAAGAGAGTGCATGCGTCAAGATGAAAAGGAAGCACACAAGATGTCATCTATGCAAGATGAGAGGGGACAAGGTAGATGTTAGCACATCATGCATCAATCCTCTCTAGTGCATTGAGCATCATGTGGCATTTCCTCTCCTATGGGGAGAAACCCATGTTCCTATCATTGTTCAATAGGAAATGTTGAAATGCAGACATCTAACTCAAAATCAATTGATTATAAGTAAGTAGGTTCTTTGTTCTATGTTTGTGTCAAGTTTCATATCATTTTTTAATATGAGATTATTTCATTACTTTTCTCAATTGTGATCTTTTTTAAGTCAAACAAGTATTCTTATTTTCAAGTCGAGGGGATGTACAAGAACTAGGACTTAGAAGATCAAAATTAACTCCAAGACTATATTGAAATACGAACGTCTAATTCAAAACTAATTGATTATGAAGGAAAGGGTCCTTTGTTATATATTTAAGTTCTATCCCATTTCTCAATATACAACTACATCAATGAGAACGACTCTGCTTCACCTTTATTGTATTGGCCCCACTACTATTTCACTTAAATGGAGTCCTTTGCTTCCATAAAGCAATTCCAACAACGAAAAAAAATGTTTCTTTTCCACAAGGAATGAATATGAGACCAATGTGCTATACTAAGAGGGAAAAATATGAGTCTAATATAATGATGAATACAAGAAAAATTATCATTCTCGAAAAGTTTAGCATACCAGGATTGCAGCTACAATATGTTGAACAGTTGGGTGTTTGATAAAAGTTGAAATTGCTAGGAGGATCAGAAGTACATATGCACGCCCAATTTGCATTTGATGAAGCGTTGGGGCGTTCATCTGTGAAAAAAAGGAGAAGAAGAAATGAGTACAATAATGAATTGATGGAATTCTCTTCAAAATCTAAGGGTAAATAGATAGATGAAGATATTGAAAAAATATACATATTAAGACTGGTTTGACAAAGCAATTCATGACTTGCACATGTTGCACGAAGATGGTTAGCACACTTTTTTTTCCTAATTTCGGTGAACATATCAGTTAGCACAGACTTATAAATTCCTATAAATATCAAGGATAGTGGATTGATGTCTTGTACCTCGCCTTAAAATTCATCAAAGCCTTTAGTTGCAACATATTGTTACTTACCGGCATAACCACAAAGAAAGCAAAGGCAGCTACAGATGAATGTAAGGCCGGCTTTGAAGAGGAATTTCATCTAGTCCTAAAAATTAACGAGTTACAGGGTAAGCCATTATAGAAGTAGTTCAGATTTCTTGTAAAGAATAAAAATTAAAAGACACTGTATATTCTAGTTGATAATAAAAACATATAATTGGTCAGCAGTAACAATAAATCCTTTTGTAGGTTCAGCAATAAACTAACAGTTGCACCTCTTCTCTTTAGCTGACAATGATGAAAAACGTATTAAGCTTTGTTCCTCTCGGAAAAGACAACTTACAGGGAAAAAAAATAAACCTTAAGCAAATGTTCTCATCCAATATCCAGTAGAGAAAAAAAAAGTGATTACGCTTCATGTAATCCAAAGCCCTTTCGTAGAGAGCTCGAAATATGACGCTATTAAAAGGATGTAGATTCCTCTTGTCCCCTTCTTCACTGAAACAAAAGAAAAGGAAATGTTGAAACTGAGTTCTCAGTGTTTCCTAGCTATGGCCAGTGGGTCTGTTGCAAGAAGAACATGAAGTACGAGAATGCATACAACTAGGAAGTAATTATTCCTCATGAAAACATATAACGCTCCAAAAACGATGGCAACGGTATTCGAATAATCCAACGACGACAGACCATACGCGCATAAAGTATCGCCGCCCTTGTCCCAGAGACCATGATGGTAGGGGAAGGGGAAGGAAACGGAAGAGAGCGCAGGAGAAATAAGATTTATTCCCCTCCAACACAACACTTATGGATTATCCCAGACTCACCTGGTAAACGCAAAACTAGTACCGCATCGCACATCCTTATCCTTGAACTATGAGCAAAACCCAAGTGCCGAATCACCAGGAAGGACCCAAAAAAGGGACCCAAAGCTCAGCATCAGGTGTGTAAACCACGGGAGAGCTACAAATCTCGGAACAAGAGACAGAGTGAGAGCAGCAGACGTAGGCATCGTTTTGCCGAGGCATTTGATATATGTAATTTTTTTAAATTATATATTATAATATTTTTATAATATATTTATTAAATAATTTTTATATTTTTTATTATTTATTTAATATGATAATTTTAAACAAATATTTAAAAAATATCGTCATTACATTAATATAATAAATATTATTTATTATTTTATTACATATTTTATTTATTATTTATTAAAAAAATTTATCATCATATTATTATAATAAATATTATACATTATCTTTTCACTTATTTTATTTATTATTTATTATAACTTTAAAAAAATACTATATTTTTTTATCGTAAATTATATAAAAGAAAAAGAAAAAGAGAAGAAGTAAAACTCAACGTAATTTACCACAACCTCAAACAAATAACGTTTGTACGAGCATGCCTTAATCACTATGTAATATTTTTTATTATACATTACAATATTTTATAATATTATTTATCAAATAATTTAAATATTTTATATTAAAAAATTATATCAAAATATTTATATTATAAATCATATAATTATTAAAAAAATATAAATTTTACTTAATCTAATCCTATCTTTACGATAAATACAGACGAGATGTCCATCGCCGACCTCTCCGACAGCAACCCTCCTCCAAGCGAGACAGGGACGTACCACCCAGAAAAGCTTGTCCACACGTACGGTGATTCGAGCAGCAATCCACCTCTGCTCTTCCCATTCCTGCCGACCCAATCAGCTTCCCATCTGCAAAACACAGTCTCAACTGCAGCGAGACGACACGACATGCTTAGCACAAAATATTCAACAAAAGAGGTGACTTTTGCTTTTTTAGTTTATTTTTTTCATTCTTAAAATTTTTTTCTCTCTTTTTTTTATCTGAAAATTATTTATTTTAAAATTATTTTTTTTCACTTTTAAAGTAAAAGAATGAAGTTTGTGAACGACCTAAGTCTTTTTCATGGATATTTAAAACTAAAAACTATAAAACTTAATTTTTAATATGCATGATTTATGATGTCGGGACATTAGGAGTTAAAGTTTTTATTAGCAAACAAATATGCAATGTACAGTGTACACTTTAGTCTTAGGTTTTGTTCAAATATCTGTCATTGAACATATTCTCTTCCTGTGCTCGTTTTCCAATGACATTACGTGAACTTCGTATGGAAAATTACACATGTCTACCTTAGTTCTTCCCGTATTAGAACAAAATTATAAAAAGAAAAGAACCTACTGAAAGTAGTTGATGTTTCAGTATCAAATGTTCCTTTAGAATAAATTGATCGTATCAGATGTTTCTCTAGAACTAATTGTCAAATGTCAAATATTTCTCTGGAGGACATCGAATGTTCTTTTGGAAGGCACTAGATTTTCCTTTGATTGGAACTAACTAAATGTTCTAGTACTGAATTTTCCTTTGAAAAATACTAGATATTCCTCTGGCTAGAACTAACTAATGTTCCGGTATCAAATTTTTCTCTGGAAGACACCAAATATTCCTCTGGCTAGAACAAACTAATGTTCCAATATCGAATTTTCCTCTGAAAGACATCAGATATTCCTCTAACTAGAATTAACTAATATTCCAGTACCAAGTTTTCCTCTAAAAGGCACCAGATATTCCTCTGACTGGAACTAACTGATGTTTCAGTATCAGATTTTCCTCTGAAAAGCACCGGATATTCCTCTAGTTGGAACTAACTAATGTTCCAATACCAGATTTTCCTCTTGAAGATACCAAATATTCCTC
Source organism: Amphibolis antarctica (assembly GCA_024699675.1). Lineage (NCBI taxonomy): Eukaryota > Viridiplantae > Streptophyta > Magnoliopsida > Alismatales > Cymodoceaceae > Amphibolis > Amphibolis antarctica. The sequence goes on from JAMKPZ010006633.1 coordinate 13,444, forward strand.
TGGTTGGAACTAACTAATGTTCTAATACTGGATTTTCCTTTGGAACTATTTGATTGTACCAGATGTTCCTCTGGCTGGAACCAAAATTCTTGTTTTTATTTTTTTTAAAAATATGTTGTATATGTTTGGTTATTTTAATTAAATTATAAAAGAATATTATTTAAAATATATAAATGTTGATGTGATGGAAAATATGTTGACAAAATAATGAAAAGAGTAGATTAAAAAATACAAAGGTAATGATGAAAATTGAAAATACTTGTGAAAATTAGGAGTGACGTTGGTAAATGAAGTCTTAAATTTTAAACTTTAAAAATTCTAACTTTACAAACGACTAGCTGTTCATTACAGGAGATTTGTATTTCTAAAAATTATATAAAATAATGTAAAATAATAAATAATAATAAATTAAAATTTTCACTGTTTTTTATCAAAAACACATACCTTCTGGAGATGCATTGTTGAACTGTAGCTTAAGAAATATCATTGTTGCCTATTTAGTAGGTAGTTCTTGTGATGTCGGCCTCCTTTTTATATTGCACGTCTTTTCTGTCTCCACTTGAAAAATCAAAAGGATCCATCACTGCACCGTCGACCAGGTTTCGTGAGCTTGTGTCAATTCTATTTGCCTGTTTCGTGTTATTATTAAATCACGTTATTTAAGTAATTATCTTGTTCATTAATTAAATTCAAGGTATCGTAAATTCAAATGTAAATATGCCATGAAGTTGAGGTCAAATTTGTCAAGTTATAACTATATTTCTAAACCATAAAATAAATACAATTCTAACTCTAATTGATAATTTTAACCAACTCGTGTTATGGTACAACTATAGTTTTAATTTCAATCCGAATAGTTGCAAGCAAACGGCATTTAAGATTTAAAATGTATGACTTACGTGATATCGATAAAAACAAAAACAAAAATAAGAATGTACCCATAAGTTCCGATGCTTACAAACAAAAATAATAATAAATAAGAGTAGTTCATGCAAATCAATATTTTGTTTGTAATATACAGTCAAAATTGTGTAATTCAAATTCTATATATATCGGATTTATGCAGAGATCCTTTAAACCAATATTAATCCCAGTAGTTTAAAACTCGAAATTTCGATTATCAAGTTCCCTGACACAACTGACCTAAATTACTATTTCATAAAAATTAGCATTTTGTTTACTTAATTATCAAATGTAATTATCTGTTTTCTGATAAGTATCTCGGATTTAAAATGTTAAAAACAATTCAAAAGTATTTAGCTACTAATCAGTTTTTTATCAAGAAAAAAGTCATGATATGGCGCGTCGTTCTACTTTTCTTCTTTTTTTTTTCTTTTTTTAAAAAAAAGACATGCAAGTGGAAAAGTTTGCTTGCATGATTGTCAATTCAGAATTATTTTGTGATTGAAGTCTTAATAATTGTTGGCTCTTGTTTGCTGAGCAAAGAAGTAGGGATATATAATATATAGAAGAGAATAATATTAAAAACATGATTATTTTGTAGTAAAAGATGGATCATTGATCAAACCACTATATTTGTTCACAATTAGAAGGAGCTGTGTTGATTAAAACTTTTACACATGCAGATTCCTCGATGCCGACGTCTTCAACTCCGCTCATTGCGATCATTGGCCACACCACCAGGGCCGTCATGCTCGTTCGCATCAACACCCTCCTCCGAGGCTACTCCGGCATCCGCTTGGAGATCCTTGATCGATCGAGGCCACCACGTACAACCCATGTTAACAACAACGTCACCACACGCTTCTCCCACCTTGCGGCCTCCGATGACCTAGCTCGTCGTCCCACGTACTCCCCTACACCATTGGCTTGCTTACCAGCCGTTCGTCCCAACTCCAAGCTCGACAAAGCCTTTCACCTCGCTGGAATTCACGGTGGCTTCTTCGAGTTACACAACCCCAACACTCCAAGAAAAATGGGACTTTTAGAGACTACCTTTAGAGATTTAAACATTCGGAAGGGTTTTTTCCGCGCGAACATCACATCGCCTCCGCACTCCTCACCCTCGCGCCTCCTCCACCATTTGTCGTCGAAGCTCGCCCATTCTCAACGAACTACAATGGACGAGGACCGATGACGAACGGTAATTTTTATGGGAATGGCCAATTGGGCTTGGTTTGTCACTAGAATCTTTTGGCCATTGGTACAACAAATTTTTTGTAAGTAGTTTTTTTTACTTACAAGAAGTCCAGGTATTTCCGATGGATAGGTTTACATGGTCTTCCTTAAGTTTGTATCTATTTATTTTGGTTTGGATGAAATGACTTAGAAAAATCAAGGTGAAATACCTTGGTTGATATAAGTGAGGTTGGAATTAGTTGTAAGTCACAATTATGGATGTTTGCTTTGGAATTTGAAGGCACATACAACAATCAAAGAGAAATAGTACTGAAGACGTGCTTAGTCCACATGATATATTAAGTCAGGTTCTTGGCAAAGAACAACGTAGACGTATACAAGACTTAGGATTAGGCCCTTGACCCATCGATTATTGGTTACTATCTTCTAGGCAAAGTCGAGCATTTGGAAATGAATATTCTGATAAATCATCAAAGGATTCGAGTGACGTAAGTCTAGAAGATCAAGTGTCATCAATTCAAGTAGAATTGATCGAGATGAAAAACATTTTATTACAAGTACTTATTTAACACAGTTCATATGATTTTAATTTGATATACATAGTATTGTGCATTGTTGATAATGTTATAAATATACTTGTATTTATTTTTATATTGTAACTTGTCCCATCAATGGACATTCCACAGACACCATTTTCTTCGAAGTCATCAAGCTATATGAGTTCATTGCATGCACAACAACAGATAGTTTTATTTTAATACAAAAATTGCCTCTTGATTAATTTGTTTTAATTCTTTTTAGATTTTTGTAGATGAATGTGGTTCTTCAAGTGTTGTTGTTGTTGATAAATGTCTACTATGATGGATGATAGTGACAGATTTATCAATTATAAAGTTATACATACGAACGTATTTTTTTGTCGTTAAATATCTAACGTGACTATTTTTTGCACCACTAAAACACATTAACGATGAATGTAATGGTCACAAAAGAAAATTAGTAACTGATCCATCAATTTTTGCAAATTTATGTCTTCTTTTAAACTTTATTCGTGACGAATTTTAACTGTTATTAAATACCTTATTCGGTAACTGGTTAAAAGTGGTAACACTTTATTCGGTAACTGATAGAGATAATATTTAGCGACAAAATTGTAAACTTTTTGTAACGAAAAAAGTAGTCACAAAAAATGATTTTTCTTGTCGTGCAAGGAAGGGCCAGCCAGCGAGCCCCCCCCCTGGTCCTCTCCGTCCTGCCAATCTCCTTGCCGTCCTGCCGGTGATCCTCTCCACCGCGTGTGTTCCGCACGGACCGCTTGACCCACAAGCTCGAGCATCGATCGATCCCGAGGACGACGGTGAAGAACACGCACACATGCATGCAAGTCATCCATATATATATATGCAGTACACCATCGGCTCCGTCGAATAAACAACATCACAGTTGATCAAAATCATCTCTTTCAATGCCTCTGATCTCATTCAGCTCTCTCCGTTTGTCATTTCATCCTCTTAATTTTAAGGTAATTAATTTATAACAAGAGAATGCAATACAATATTATAAAATTTAAATTTAACCGAAAATAATGTTTTTTTTATGGTACACTTATTGTTATTTTCGAACCACCAATCAATCAATCATTCACTTTTTTGAAAAAAATTTTACTTCGAAAAATAGAAAATTACTCACATAATTTTTTTTCGTGTATATTATTAAAAGTAATTTTTTAATATATCGTTTACTTCTTCTCACTTTTACCATTTAAAAGTATTTCTATTTTTACGATAATATTTATATATTTAAATTTATTTTTTTATTATTAAAATTATTTTAATCTTTAATATAAAAATTACTTTTTTTTACTCCTAAATTTTTTTTTTTTTAAAAAAAAAAGGGTCGACGAACACAGTCGTCATATGTAAGTATTGAAAACGATATGTAAATAATATTAAAAAAAGAGGCCACTCAGGTCTCAGGTCTCCCGTCTCCGCCGCCACCCGTCCTCGAGCGTCGACGCCGGAATCGTTTCGACATGGCCGCGGTGGTGGGCAGCGTGATGTGCCGATCCTCCGCCGTCTTCCTCTGCTCCCTGCCGACGTTCCTCCTGGTCTCCCTCCTGCTCCTCTCCTTCCGCTCCGCCATCCACCTCGGCACCGTCTCCCTCTCCTCCTTCCTCCACCACGACCCCTCCGTCCAATCCCTCCTGTCCCGTCTCGACTCCTCTCCTCCCCCCCACTCCCCTTCTCTTCCTTCTACTCTTCAGCTTCCTCGCCATCGTCATCCTAATTTTCCCCGCCCCCACCACCGCCGTCGCCTCCACCCCTCCCATTTCCCCAACCCCTCTTCCCGCGTTGACCACGACGCCAACGACGACATCTTCTCCGACACCGGCCTCCAATCTTTCTTACCACGTCGTAGCTATCGCCACCACCATCCCGCCCTTCATTCCTCTTCCCACAATTTCTCTTTCTTCTTCCCCCGCAATGATAGACTTCTCCAGGTCCAGAAGGTTAGGGTTTGGAATGCTAATCCCTCCTCCGCCGTTCTCTTCGCCGAAGACGATTTTGGTGAAGATGGCCCGCATCGTTCGCCCACATTCGCCTCCCGATTGCTGGGGAAAGAGGGGTTCGATCTCGATCGAGGCGATGCCGTCACTCTCGTTTACCTTGCCTTCCTCTTCTCCGCCGCTCACGCCTATGCCATCATCGGGTTCATGTTTTCCTATTCCTGTGCCCTCGGGATCGTCTACGTCGCATCGTCCGTTTGCTTGCTTCGGAGGAGGCTTTCTGTATTGGACATCGTCTATTATGGATCTAAGCTTGGGATCCACCGCCTCCCGGTGCTTCTATTCCTTAGGTGGTCGCTGAGGGACGCTCTGATGCAGCTTCTTTGCATCATTTTCTTCTCCGAGATCAAGGATCAATTCTCATTGTTGAAGCTCTTCGTGAAGGTCAAGCTTATGCCTTTTATTATGACAGCACCACCACCGTCCCTTCAGTTTGCATTTGGCGACGTTAGCACTGATGGATTCTTGTTATCCTGGACTACTTTCGATGCTGTGATTGGGGTTGTGTTCTCAATGGGCTGCTGGGTCGCAGCTATGGAGCGGAGTGGTGGTAGGAGGAGTGGGCAAGTGCTGATCAAGGATGGTTACAATCTGTTGTCCATCCTGTTTGGCCAGGCCGTCGTCCTTAAATTATTGGAAATGTTGATCTGTGGGATACTCGGCACACGGGTTATGACCATCATCGGGGGACCAGCATTCTCTATGGCAATGCAGTCTGCCATAGAGGTGTATTTCATGGTTGTGTGGTTGATGTTCTACTTCGCTGCTAGGTTCAGGGCTGGAGAAATGTGTGGCAGAAGCTTTGGATGGGGAGACTTGGAAGAGAGTTTTAATGAGTGTCTGAGATGACCCTTGGCCAGAAGCTATCCATCAGTAGTAGTTGGGGAACTCTGCACCGATCCTGGATATCAAATTGGTAATACATTTTCTTTTCTGTTCTTCTTCTTAAGTAGGGAAATAGAAAATTTCTGCATTCCCCTTGTCTCTGGTTCTTTTAATTATTAGTTACCAATATCATGGGGATAAATGCTGAATTTGATCTTTGTATGCTTATTCCCATTGTGTCCAGTTTGTATATATTGTTGTCACTATGGTCTATTGCATTTGCATCAAATTGCATATAAGTTGTAAAATTGCAACTACAGTTAAATTATTAAGCATTTTAAAAATATTGCAATTGGTCCTACCAACTTTTTTTTTTTTGGTCCTACCAACTTATTAACTCCACCTGTGGAGGTTAGTCCCTTCACAGATGGTCCTAAGCCTAAATAAAGGAGGAGGGTTAGCGTTAGGTAAACAATTAGTTGTAAAAATTGTCAACACCTCACAAATATTAATATTAAAGATAACTTTCTGGGGTGTAACCTTCTAAGTGATGTATTGCATTAGACCTTAGGTGTAACGAAAAGAAAGCAAGAGGGAAGCATTACACACTTGGGTGTAACTTTTTCAAGCTAAGGGTTCTACACCAACACCTGAATGTAGATGAAAATAAAGGTTCTCACATCTTAATGGATGAGTGAGTAAAAAAGTTAGTTCAAAATACTAAAATTAAGCTAGCAACTTGGAATATAGGAACCTTTATTGGCAAGAGTATGAAATTATTGGATGTAATGATAAGAAGGAAAATTAAAATATTAGGCTTGATAGAAACTAAATGAGTAGAAGAAAAATTTAGGTTAATCGAGAACAATAGTTTCAAATTGTGGTATATGGGAAAAGGTTAGCACAGAAAAATATGGTTAGAATAATAGCCGATAAAAGTTTATGAGATGAAGTTGTTGAGGTAATAGGGATAGAAGATAAAATTATGATGGTTAAGCTTGTGGCAAGTTTATCTGCCTTGATTCCATTCTGTCATGACCTACACTTGGAGCTTCTTGGCCTATTCCATGGTCCATGGTTATAGTGCATGGATGATTGTTAAATGCCACTCATTATCTACCATGAGAAAATATTTCAGTTTTAAGATGCTTTTAGTACTCACCCGTCCTTCATTATGTAATATTCTTGTCATCTTTCTCTCCAACAATTAGTGTTGAAATGTTGACATTCATCATAAAATCAATTAATTTTGAGCTAGACGTCTTACATTTCAATATTAATTGTCAAAGAAAATTTGATAATGTGATTACATAACAATTGGTGAGTGTTAGAGGTACCTTATGATGTAATAGTTCTGAATTGTTTGTCTCACATTTCAACATGGTATTGGGCACAAAAATGTTCTAGGCTTAAAGGATGGACTTAACAAATGACACAAGTGAAGAGAAGCAATGAAATAGTCCTTCATTGATAAGTGAGGACAAGAACATTGATTAAGGTGGGTGTTTGGGCACTACCTTCGCACTTAGACATGAGTTGGTTATATCTTAGGCTTCGTTTGGTAACGAGACCGTTACTATGGAGTCAATTCTTTACAAACTCTTATACATCATCATCACCACACAAACTTATATACAAATTTTCATCTCATAATTTACTATACAACTCTAATCTGTTTGTTTCACTACCTTCAACTCTAACTTTCTACAATTGAAGTTGAAGTTCCTCGTTACTAAATAGAGTCTTTTTGAGTTTTGAATCTCGCTGCTTTTTGTTAATTAAGAAGGTTTTTTGCTTAAAATGTTCATACTAATGTTACTTGAATATACATTTATTGAAATACATGGTCATATTCATAGTAATACCTTGTAGTATATATATATTTGTTGAAATATATCGTTATTTGTATTACTTAATTCATGCTAAAATTATTACACAAGTATTTGATGTTATTTTAAGGCATCGTTTGTTTTCTCAACTTCAGCTTCAACTCTAACTCCTATATATTATCATTATCGCACAAACTCCTATATATTATCATTATCACACAAACTTCCATACATAAATTTTTACCTTACAATTTACTATGTAACTCTATTATCGTTTGCAAAATTATATTTAATTTCAACTCTTCATAGTTATTGAAGTTGAAGTTGGATAAATAAACGAGGCCTAAGATTATTTCATATTTCAATGTTATTTGCTAAATAATAGAGATAAAAGTATGCACAATTACTTATTAGATATTCATAAATCTATGTAACATATGCATGGAAAATTTGAAAAAATAGATATTTAAATGGATGCCTAGTTGTTGCATACATGCCTTGGCTTACATATTTCAATGTTTTATTTGCATAGATATATGAAGAAATGAATTTTCCATTGAGTCAGATATTCCACAATTAGACGTAATGGAAACTCTTTCCATAATTTGTGTACAAGGGAGGATGTCCTGTGTGGTTCGTGAGCCAATAATTTTTTAAGTAATTGCTGGTGGAATCCATTCTATATACTAACAAAAGTGATGCGCAACAAACCAAGCGAATCTTCCCATAAATTCTGTTAATCCATGTGTATACCTCTGTATGTGTATTATTACCAAGAGGAGACATGTTAGTTTTTGATGTCAATTACTATCTCCACATCTCTCCTCAAAATCTTGCACGGAATAGCCGCTCATTCTAGGAGAAAACTAATCCAACTACTGCATCTCTTTTCTGAATTACCCACTTCTTCAAATTTTAATTTCTCTTCTGTTTTCACCCATTTTTATGTGTTCCTTCCTTAATTTATGAACTTTCATTTACGTTTTATTTTTCATTTTGTACGAAGTTACAGAAAATAAAGAAGAGTTCTCTTTGGTTTAAAGATAAAGCAAATAATTGCATTGATTTATTATTCGAAATTTTGTAGATAACAGATCATCAAGATCTTTTTTATGGTAATGATGATGATCATTGAACAGTGGTTATTTGTAGTTTGATATGATTTTTTTTCCTTTCTTGTGCATGGAGTCATGCATGTGCTAATTTTATAAATCGATAGTCTATCTTGCTAGTAGTGTCACAGTTCCTACCATTATTGGTCCTTTTTTTCCCCACCATTTTGGTGGTAAAGTCTCTCTGCTGAACGGGTTCCTACTGTACATTCATTAGTACTTCAATGCTTTGACCAATTCTTCAACTTTATTTTATAAAAGCACCTTCTTTCAATAAAGCAGAGTTGGTCATCATTTTTCGTAATGCATCCGCGCAAGTTTCTAATTAACAGTTAATATTTTATTCTTTCCCATTGAAAGCAGCTGCTAATATCTTCACTACCTGTATCACTCTTGCGCTCCATTCTTCTCTGTTTTGAATTGGATTTCAGTCGATGCTCATGTTTTTTGGGTTTCTGATGTTTGCAAATCATCTTGAATTATTGGGGTTTGTTCCAGTAGATGGCATTTTTGCCTCCGTTTATTCGTCTATTAGAGCCATTTTTACACCTTTCAGGCTCTGGAAAGCAAGTGCTATTTGTGTTACTGCTGTGTCCGTATTGCCCTTTTTGAGAAACCGGAAACGTTACCGTTGGTGTCATGTGTGGGCTTGAGTATACGGTGGATCTCTGTAATAAGCTCCCGCATGGGATTGTGTTGTTGGGCGATTCGAAAATTCGAAGGTGCAGTGAATGAGTGTTACTTCGTTTACGAAAATGATAAAAAAATAATAAATTAAATTTATTATTATTATTTATCATATTTGGAAAACACTCGTTGAGTATACGGTGGATCTCTGTAATAAGCTCCCGCATGGGATTGTGTTGTTGGGCGATTCGAAAATTCGAAGGTGCAGTGAATGAGTGTTACTTCGTTTACGAAAATGATAAAAAAATAATAAATTAAATTTATTATTATTATTTATCATATTTGGAAAACACTCGTTGAGTAAACAGAAAAACTATGTAATAAGCTCCCGCAGGGGATTGTGTTGTTGGGCGAAAAAAAACTGAAGGCGCACCAAACGAGTGTTACTTCGTTTACGAAAATGATAAAAAAATAATAAATTAAATTTATTATTATTATTTATCATATTTGGAAAACACTCGTTGAGTATACGGTGGATCTCTGTAATAAGCTCCCGCATGGGATTGTGTTGTTGGGCGATTCGAAAATTCGAAGGTGCAGTGAATGAGTGTTACTTCGTTTACGAAAATGATAAAAA
>JAMKPZ010006634.1:0-21253 GCA_024699675.1 Amphibolis antarctica
AATATTATAATTAAAACGCCGGTCTTTTAATTCAATCGTCCAGCCGTTTAAACTAAAACGCCGCTTCTCTCATCACGTGTGAACTTAAAATTTCATGTGACATGTAAACTATAGCCCTTCGAATATTATAATTAAAACACTGGTCTTTTAATTCAATCGTCCGACCGTTTAAACTAAAACGCCGCTTCTCTCATCACGTGTGAACTTAAAATTTCACATGACATGTAAACTATAGCCCTTCGAATATTATAATTAAAATGCCGGTCTTTTAATTCAATCGTCTGGCCGTTTAAACAAAAACGCCACTTCTCTCATCACGTGTAAACTTAAATTTTCACACCTGATGAGAGAAGCAGCGTTTTAGTTTAAATGACCGGACGATTGAACTAAAAAATAAATAAATGGAACACTCTCCGGTGGACTGCTTTTACGCGGGTGTCATCGGCGAGAGGGGATTTTTTTCCGTGCGGGCTTCATTTTTTCGAATACTCTCTCTCTTCATCAAACAGCCGTTAATCTTTCATCCAACGGGTGCCTACAGAACTACAGAACCATTAAACCCTAATATTTAATATAATTTATAAATGTGAAAAGATAATTAAATTATTAAATATGAGATTCAAACCTACAATCACATATTATCTGCAAGCAAAGCTAAATCATCAAACTATATATATATGTGTGTGTGCGCATAATCATCAAAAGTATATCATTTAAAAAAAAAAAATTACATAAGTTACAAGGTTTTAAAAAAATAAATGTACAAAGTTTTTCTAATGTACCATCATGGTCGTTGTCATCGTCATCATCGTATATCTTGAAATTATTAAAAGACGAGGAAGATTATTCATCATCTTCTATTGTATTACGTAGACAAGAACGAATTAAATACTTTTATTTCTACAGATCATCAATATTTATAAAATAAATATTCATCACTGTATTTAAGATTAGAAATATATTAGGCATTATACACAAGAAGGAATAAGCAATGGGTTGAACTACTTTGCAAATATGAATATTTAAAAATATTACGTAGACGATAACAGAATTGAACAGAACTAGAAATTCTAGTAGTCAAATAGAAATAGACAAAGAAGTTTGAACTAACTGAATTTCAGACGATTCATACCTTATAAACCTAAACTTTATTTCTGTCTTAAACTAAATAATGAACAATAATAACGGAAATAAACTAAATTTAACTTCACATATACAAATAAGTAATTTATGAAAATTAAATTTATTTTAATTTAATTCTCATAAATTTCATAAACACAAATGACATATCAATGACAAAATAAGAGTAAGAATTTACCTTGATGTTAGTTTTTGCTCCTCACTTTGGTTGCTGATGAACAACAGTGGATGACGAGATTCTGCAAAGGGCTTGATCATTGAATCAAGCTTGTTGTGAACTTGACAAGACCCACCACCGATATGGAAACAATTATGGTGTCATTAACGAATAGAACTGGATTTCCATGTGGTGGAGGATGTCAATAGGAGAAGACAATCCTCAATGCAGATGTTGGCACCAACACACGCAGTCCTTGTGCCAATGATGCAATATACATCGCCAATGTTGTTATAGGCTGTATTTGAAAATAACTTTTTCAACTTCAAGTGCGGTAAAAAGTAATTTTTACAATTTTTCATAATAAATGCTTAAAATGTCAATGATTCTCGAGCCGTTTGGAAAGACGGATAACCAGACATGTCAACTGAACCATACACATATAGGCCAATACAACATGATTTGATGGGTCGTGTTTAGGCCGATCTTTGAAATTTTCATATCGACATGGCACGACATAATAATAATTTTATAATTTTTTAAATATTTGTATTTATTTTAATATATATATATATATATATATATATTAAGTTATACATGTTGTATATAGCTTACTAGTTTGAATTTCTTAATAAAAGATGTATGGTTGTGTGTTCAAATCCTACATTTAGTAATATTTTAGTATTTAAAAGTTATATTAATATTATATTAATTTTTAATAAAATAAAAATATAATTAAAAATTAAATCATGTTGAACATGACATAACATGAATCCAAATAGGTTGTGCCATATGCGCTGTACTTAGGCCGCCAATTGAAAGGTCAAGCACAACCTAACTCAATACGAATAGTGTCAGACTACCAAAACAAGATAATGGGAATTGATGTCTTTTGATATTTAAATAAATAATGTTAATGTTGAAATTGTATTTTTTAATGTTGATGTGATTAGATGTTAATATTGAAATTGTATTTTTTAATATTGATATAATTAAATATTATGATAATGTTAATACGAAAAAACTATCTCAAGAATCTACCTATGACATTAAGAGTAATTTTTAGATGAAAAAATAGTATTCTCAGACAAAACCATTGTTTCCACCTGTGCTGCCACTGGTACGGTACTTGGGGCCACACAAACGATACATACATGCTCAGATGACACCATCTACAGTGTAGACAACTGGCTAGATTGAGCATATGGGAAGAGGCCTTTTAGTGGGAACCAAAAGGAGGTCAAGAAGGGGAAACAGATTGAAATGTATGCACTATCTCCTTGCCAATTTTGTGAAGCTTTCTGCCAAGGGCATTTCAATCTTTTTGAGGGCTAAGTGATTTGGATGTGGACAAGTAAGTCATAGAGTGGCAAACTACCCATATAGTCAAAATTTGTTTGTGCATGTTAGAAAAGCAAATCAACCAAAATCGATTGTAATGATGAAAAAAAGATGACAATGAAAAAATCATATCTCGAAAAATCTGCAAGTGATGATGAAGAAAATGGAGCATATGAGTTCGAGTTGTGAGCGGCAACGACGAGCTCGACTACAACGATTGAATTGTAGTGATTGAAAAACAATCAACACTCACAATGATGATGGTGGAGACACGATAGCTACTTAGATAGAATAGCAGTTAAAACACAATAAGGATAGTAAAGACATGCAAAGTCGATATAGAGGCAAGACTTGATTTCTTTTCAACAAGTTGTGTAAAATTTCATAAGGGAGAGAGGACTAAATTTAGAAAAATTTACTATTTATACTATCAGAAATTTTAAAACTTTTTCTCAAATTGTCATCCTACACAAATACCTTCAAATCCAGAACATTTTTCCAAGTTTCATTTTTTACATTTTTCAAGGGTGTACAACTCCCCCCTTAGGCTCTATACCAAAAAGGATGCTTTTTTTGGTATTCTCAACTCGTATAATTGTTTTGTTGTTTAATTAGATATCATATATCCTATTTAGTTTGTGCAATCCAAACTTCACTTCTTCCACACTTACAATTGCAGTCAAGAACTAATTGCAAGAATAATTCAGAACTACATGTACATATTTGATGGCCATTTCAGCTTAGATTTCAGGAGCTCACTTGCTTAATTAAGTGCAGCTGGAACTAATTTATATTAGTTAGATGTTGTTAAGAGTGGCTTAGGAGGGGTTTGTGTCATTGAAAATGACAGAAAAAGCAATGATGAGAAGAAAAAAAATCGTAGTAAATGGAAATGATAGGAAATGAATTTACATTGAAAGTGTTTGTACACATGATGAAAAATGAAGGGAATTGAAAATTCAGGTATTTGTGTAGATATAGAAATTCATAGAAATTGAAAAATTAATAAAATCAATAAATGTAGTAAAATTCTAGTAAAAAGTGTTAAAATATAGAATACGATGAAATACTTCCTCATCTTGAAGAAGATTTTTTTTGTTGACAATATCAATAATGTCGACAATCGTACACACAGACTTAAGTAGCAATATTGACAATAAGGACAAAAATAAGATAATAAACAATAAAGGTACATACACGAGCAATAAGGAAGGTAGACAAAGTAAGAATTTTGTCAAAGATCTACAAATGAAAGAGTGTTAATGACCGAAAGTTTTATTAGAGATCTTCCACTTAAGTGGATGAATAGCAATGAGATGTAGTAAGTGAGGGTTTTGTCTAGGGATCGCAAGCAAGCAAATGCCTTCTTTTTCTATCCTTTCACAATTATCTAGGTGGAAAAATAAATATCCGACAGAAACGTACTTGTAATAAAAAATGATTTCTCAGTATTTCTATTTCTTATCATTACTTGTTTTCAATAGCACAAACCCTCCATTAAATCATGAGAAAATCATTTGTGGATGGTAACTATTTGCCCACGGAGATTTATTGTGTTTATTGTTTGGATGCCTCTGCAGTAATTTGATCTAGTCAAATTTCATTGTTAAAAAATCTGCAACTGTATGTTTTATTTTAGTCCTCTTTCAAAAGATACAGTTAAACCTGTATTCATATTGCATTGAGTATTTTGTAATGAGCTTTTCTTTTATCCAATACTTAATTACCACTCTTTATAGATGCTGGTGATTGACTTTTCGTATTTTAAATTCCAGCTTCTTTTGCCTCTTTCTATTCCATTTTTGCATATCAATCTTTGCGTTAATATATATTTAAGTTTCTTACTCACGTGGAGAATTTGAAAGACAACAAAGGAATAATGCTTTCACATCTCATACAGTTGATGCAACCAAAAGAAGTACATGTAGAAAAGGAAAGAAGAGGGCCAACATTGCTTGGTAGAGTTGACACTCTGAAATCAGAGAAACAAATATGCTTTCAAATATGAATGTTTCATAACCTCAACCAGATTACATTTTTCACAATATTGCCTTCCTTTGTTTGCCACGCCTCTTCGTCTGTGTCCCTTTAGTCTTCCACTTTGCATGGCCAGCATACTGATGTGAGTCTGTGATCTCTTTCATTTTGCGTTTCCTAGATTGATTGAAACAAAATTCAGTAAAATGCACAAATAAAATGTTCCCTGGATCACAGTTTGTTAAGTCATGCTGAGGAACATTTCACCTTGGATATTGACTTTTGTTGAGGTTAGTGATCTTACTTGGAAAAACTGACTCCAACAATGCCTTAATTGTAATAACTCTGAAAAAGATAATATACAAGCTCCTTTCTCACCTATATGCTTTGAGGGATTGATCAGATAAAAGTTCATCCGCCATTGTAGCCTTCCTTTCTTTATTAGTAAGCCGACTTGAATAGAAATCCAATGAGGATTCAATCACGGTGCCCATCTGCATAACCAAATCCCCACACTCATTACTGAGTAACTTAAATGGCATCAATGAATCAAGAAAGGCATCACACATGCTCATCTTTTGAATCAAAATAAAAAGGGTAGAAGTAAGGGTACCTGAAAATATTTTGGAAGCACCTTTGACTTAGAGTCTGATTTTTTGTAGAACCTTTTAGGATCAACAAAACTTCTCAACTATGTAATCATTAAAGAAATGAGGTATTAGGAAATACCATATTAGAAAAAAGGAGGTATATGTGAGTTGATAGTCCAATAAAAAGTACAAATATCACAGAATGCAGTAAATGCGCAAGTCAATGCATACCATAGAATGCTTGACTAGAATCTTCTAGAAAAAAGTAACATACTATTTATGACATCCTCCTAGGCAACACAAGAGTCAAGCCAACATCTAATGCGCATGGCACTTAAATACCGCATTATTTACTTTTCTTAGTTATTTCTATAATATTTGACTTGTTATGGTTGGGATTGTTGTTATTATGAACTTTGTTACCAATCCTTGGCTTGGGATTGTGAAGTGAATTAGGGGAAAATAAGTGGGTTGAAACTCAATTGTGAAGACAGAAAACAGAAATGTTGTAAGATGGTTTCGAGTAAAAAATAAAAAGGTTCAACTTATAAAAACTAAATAACTTTTGCAACAAAAACAAACTTTTAGATGTTGAATTCTGTGAAATGTTTGATAGCTAAAATTTCAGTGGATTTTACATACTGATTAAAGAGGTAAACAACAAAAACAACTTGTGCTTGACACCACGCAAGATAGAATTTCTTATCCCAGTTTAATCAATGAGCAAAACTTATCCTAGTGCAACAAATATGAGCAAAAATAAAACTTGATTCACTTAAAGGGGGTTTTTCTTCATAAGTTGCTGGTGAGAGAATTAACAGCATGCTGATTGGGGAATATATGGGTGGGACTACTGTAGAAAGGGCTTTTGCAGATTAGATACTATGAATTTTCCTTGTTTATTTGTTATGCAGATAGGATTAGTGACTCAATTGCCATTTATATGAAAATGTGAAATGCACATATGCTGAATGAATATATGGGTGAGAATACTTTAGCTAATTCAAGCACGTGGCCATCACAATTAGGGTAATTATCATGCATCTTACCAAATAATCTAGGCTTTGGTTGGCACAATAAAAGTTGATTAGCCTTTTATACATACACACAAACAAGATATGTTGCACAACTCTTACTCAATATGTTAATGAACGAGCCATTGTAGTTTAGATTTTTTGAGCATGTATCCTTTTTGGATTTTTATTGATCCAATAATTCTACGAACATGTGCTACAAATATGTTACATTATCCCAGTCTGAAAGATCCCAGAAAAGTCTGAGTACTGTTGCACCTTTAATGTACACAAGCTACTTAACATCTCAACATGTACCCATGCTTAACGGCATACAATGAACTGGAAAAAAAATCCAAGTGCTCTCAACTCACCAAACTTGTTTATGTTAATTTGCAATGAGGCAAAGAAATGAAAAAGCAGTTTTCCAATGAGGCAAGCCAACCAAATAGACCAATTCAAGTTTAATGTTTCTCTACTTTCAACATAGGACGGCAACACATGATTCAGCAGGGGGCAAAACCTTCTATCGAGCTAATTCATATCTAAGCTTCAACTAGTGTACCAAAGACCAAAAACTTGCATTTAGATGTGCCTCTGAACTAGTTCAAGTTATTGCAAATAATTCTGCGTAGTGTTACACAGCAACTAGTCTAATACAAAGCAAATTTTCCCTAATCCAACAATACCATTGCATTTTCCAAAAGAAAGAAACCCCACCTTGAGAATCTCTAGATCCTTCTTGATCTCCGGAGTGATTATCGGAGCCGGCATATCGAACCTACACCATAAAGAAACAAACCAGATCAGAGAATGCCCTATCCACCTGCCCACCCAACAACACGTAGTCTTGACAATTGACGACGCAACAAGCGTACCAACTTCCGCCAGCGGTGTCCTTCCTGCTCTTCCTAAGGAGCTTATTGACCTTTCTCGGGTCCCTGGGTGGAACAAATAACCCATCCACGAGCTTGGCATCCGGCACCCAGGCCGACGGCCCGCCAGCCGACGTCGATGACGCTGGGGCTTCCAATGGTTTGTTAGAGAAAGATGGGATTTTCGGCGCCCAGGTGAGGCCGACGAGGGACGAAGCCCCTCTCTCCGGCATTATTTGCGCCGCTAGTCTGCTCCCGCCGCCTCTGTCCACCACCGCCACCGTTGCCGCCAGCCCTAATCTCGGGAGTGTTATGGTGGTGTGCGTCATCGGGTAAATGAAACGGTACGCGGGTATACGGATCCGGTTACATTCGTCCGATTTTTTCCATTAAACGTGTAAAAAATAAAATCAATCACAAACCAATAAAGAATTATTTACGTAAGTTACGAAAATTTAAAAAAAATTATAAATATTTTATATTTTAATATTTTAAATATAATTTTATATTTTTCATGTAATCATGAATTTAATAATAGTCAAAAAAAAGTTAAACAAAACGTACAAGATCAAAGAAATACATCGTAATAAATTTTTTATTAATTATAAGAATTTTATCAATTCAATAAATAAAAAATGACAAAAAAATTTATAGTAATAAAAATAAATAATTTTTTTTTACATTTTTTGAAATACACATCTAAATTTTTTTTCAAAATTTCTGCAACACTGTTTATTATTTTTGTCAATTTTCCTTAGCTGTGGATTTTCATGTTAATTTATTTTTGTTACAAATAAATAAGATCAATTTTTTTTACAATTTATACTAAAAAAACTCATGTAGTTATTTCTTTTTACCTAGATTATTCAAAAGTACCGCAGAACTAGTCCTTGACTTTATTTTTTATTTTTTGAAAAGTATTATTTTGAGAAAATTATAATATATTTGTATATTTTTGAAATTAAGATTATAAGTTTAATAAAAAAATTTTTAACCATCAAAATATTTCTTTAGGATCCGTTTATACATATTGAAAATGTGAGAAATAGAACTTTAAGAAATGAAAATGGAAAAGAAAAAGGAATATCAGGAAATAGAAAACTTTTTAAGATTATTTGTATGCGAAAATTTAAAAAATTAATTTAAACAAAATTTATAAATATTCTATATTTTAACATTTCAAACATAATTCTATTTTAATTTCAATAATAATACATTGATAATGAAAATTCAATTACATTTATTATAATTTTATTTTTACAAAATTTAATTTAACAAAATTCATTGGTTAATATTTCACAAAATTTGTTTTCATTGTAATTATATATATTAACCATATCTATATCATGTGTTAATATTTTTTAAACATATACTTGGATATTTCTTTTAATTTTAATTTTTTATTTTTATTATTTATTTTACCCCTCCTTTATCTTTTCTGACAGTATAAAAGAAAATCATGTAATAAGTCAAGTGACAACACAAGTTGAGAAGTAAATAGTAGTTAAAACATGAGTGACAAAGGGAGTTAGAAATATAATGTTGAGAATTTTTCATAAATTTACAACTTCAATGCAGTTGTAAATTTGACAAATGTTTACTAGTAGAGGGAGATTAGGAGTTAGTTAACATGAGCAAGTGTCAAGATTTTCCATACGGTCATGAGTTCAGCAAAGATTAGAAGAGGTTAGACAAGATGTATAAAGTTAGAGAAGTATGTTATGACAAAATTTTCACTTATTATAATGATTTTCCCAACTCAATGATGAAAAAATATGTATTTAAAGTAATAAAAAAATTTATAACTTTTTTCCATTTTCAAAGATATACAAACACTCGAAAATTCAAACACTAAAAATTAAAATTAATAGGGTGTTTGTACACCAAGAAATGATGGGAAAAAAAATCATGGAAAAGTTATTTCCTATTAACTAGATTTTAAACGCTGTTTGTGTCATGAAAAATAATGGGAAATTATTTTCCCATGATTTCCTAATATATGAAAATAAAACATAATTTCTTGACATCTATTTCCAACACCTTTTATTGTGAACATATTGGAAATTAACGCTTAATTCATGTAAAGCTATTAACATCGTGACCTTCAATGTTTCTATTTACACAAATCTTCAAAGTCAGCTTTTTTGAATAATTTTCGGTCAAATCTTATTATTTTCATTTTTCATCAATTTTTAAAGTCTCATCTTTTTTTCCTATCTTTTTTACATACACAAATGGACCTTATGGGGGTTTGTGTATTTCAGAAAAATGTTGGAAAAGGAAAATCTTGAAAAAATTTCTATATTTTTAGGTATCTGTGCATATCAAAAAATTTGAAAAAATTTAAAAATTTTCCATTGCTACAAGTATAAATTTTTTCCACAATTTTTCACCATTAGGTTAGGAAAATTTTTGCAATTGGTGAAAATTTCATCATGACACAATTTTCTAATATCGTACATCTTACTCAACTTCTCCTGACCATTATTAAACTCATGACTATAAAGAAAATGTAAAATTATATTTGAAATGTTAAAATATTAAATATTTATAAAATTTTTAAATTAATTTTTCAAAATTTTCACAATATACACAAATAATATTAAATTTTTTTCTTTTCTTAATTTTCTCTTTTCTTAAGGAAGGTGAGGTAAGGTGAAACGCTATTTTTTTTTAATTATAGTGTGATTCCCGAAATAATATAATAATTTTTTTATATTATTTTACTATAATTATTATACATAATTATACGTAATAAAAATCTTCATGTTAACGAACACTGGGACTCATATTTACAAATAAAATTTTAAAATAAAATTATTCCTGCCACGTCAGATATTATAAAACATCTCAAGGAAGACCGCCAGGGCAAGTAAAAGGGTCCGAAACAGCGCCGTGCGGCGGAAGGAAGCAAATCGCGGTTCGCCATCGGCCACATCGTCTTATCCTTCGCTTCCAATAAATATGTGATCCCGCTGTTTCAGCCCGTCCCGCGCCGGCCCCCGTTTCACCGCTCCCGCTTCCGATTTCCTCCTCCGGACGAGCCGCGAAAGAGAGAGAGCGACAGACAGAAGAGAGTTGCGTCGGTGAAAGTGCCGAAGGTTTGATTGCGTAATCGTATTTGTGGTTGGTTGAATGTTTGTTCGAATTGCGTTGGAGTTATCGCACTTGTACGATTTTTACAGCCTTTGATTTCTTGTTTTGCTGGTTTATGATGGCGTGCTTCTCTGTCCTGTACACAGGCTGTTTTAATCTATCATCTGCAAGGAGTGTTCCCACCTGATTGAGCCATGGCTGGAGCCTTACTTCAGTCGGTTGTCCTTCCTGCTACGTTTAGTCGTGCTCACCAGCATCGTGCTGCAAAGGGCAAAAGGTCTGCGAGAATGATGGGCTTCACTCGACCACGTACCCTAAGGTTGCAAGGTTTCTTGGGGTTGAGGTCATCGAATTCGCTGGACTTCACATCAAGAAATGCTAGGGATTTTCATTCTGTTGTGGCTGCCACCGTCTCTGGTCCACAGGGAAAGGGAAGGAACAATAGGGGTGGTCCTGTAGCTATGTTTGAGCGCTTCACGGAGAAGGCCATTAAAGTTATTATGCTTGCACAGGAGGAAGCTAGACGCCTTGGTCATAATTTTGTGGGAACTGAACAAATTCTGTTGGGTCTAATTGGTGAGGGGACTGGCATTGCTGCCAAAGTTTTGAAATCAATGGGCATCAATCTTAAAGATGCACGTGTAGAAGTGGAGAAAATTATTGGAAGGGGCAGTGGTTTTGTTGCCGTTGAGATTCCATTTACTCCACGTGCAAAGCGTGTATTGGAGCTCTCACTAGAAGAAGCTCGTCAACTTGGTAATTTCATCCAATTCCTTCTTTTCCAGCCGACATCTATGTAGTGCCTCATTGATTTCATCCACGTCAACTTGGTATTTATCTCATTTACATGTGATTTGAACACTATCTACAGATTGCATTAATTGTATTTTATAATTGGTGGAAATCTTCAAGAAAACATGGGTTTTGCAGTGGTTAAGAAAACATGGGTTTTGATTTGATCTTAAATAAGTTTTAGATTATTATAAATTATAATTGGATATCACATAGGAATTCTGCAAATTTGATTTTGATAAGTTAGGTTACGACCATGTTATGGCTGATTTTTGAGTCTAAAACCATATTTGGTACCTTGGTGTCAGCTTTTTATTTCCTTGAATTTTAGATATAGTTATTTTTATTTTTATTTTTAATTTTTAAATTAGTTATATGATACTTTAATAAGTTGAAATATTACTGTACCAATGAAATCTACACATAAATAACACTTGTCAAGAACTGCAAAATGGTTAATAATCATTGCATATGAAAATTAATAAGAAAAAACTTTGTATCAAGTCTAGAAGTCAATTACAAGTAAGTCGCCAACACAACATAGTCATAGACAATTAGCCACACAAAATAACACTCAAAAGTAGATGAAAAATGAAATAACTCTCACTCTTTCATTTTTTCATCTTCGTTATGTTCTCTAGAAGTGTTGTCTCCCTCTGCAAAAGATTCTTCCTCATCATCCTCCTCTCCCTCTTCAAATTACTCTTGTTCTTCACAAATTTGCACACTTGCACTTCCCCTTTTCATTTGTTTAGTGGTAGGACCTAAGTTGCTCCCATCAACTTCAACAACCTCTTGTTCCTGTTCTTGTATGGAAGTGGTGAGTTTTCTTTTCTTATCTCTATCACACCACCTCAACATCTTCACTGTGATTTCCTTTGTTGTTTTGGGACACTTGGTCACATCACCAATCCTCCTATTAAGTGTTCTTTATGTTGCATAATCCCGGATTTTCCTAAAGAACACTTGTGCTCATAAGAAATCAATAAAAAAGAAAATCTGAAAATTTTTTCATTGTTGAAATGTTAAAAATCTAAAATATTTTTAATTTTTTTAAATTAAATATAAATTTTCCTAAATTTTCATAAGGTGTACAAATGATCTCATAAAATTTTTCATTTTTAGATTTTTAACATTTCAACAATGAAATTTTTTTCAGATTTTCTTTTTCATTGATTTCCCACAGACACAACCCCAACCCCCTTGGTCTCCTTTCTCAAAAAATGGTTTTTTATTCTCATTGTCCAAGTTGAGAAGTTTTTTCTCAATTTTATATGTCGGCTATATTGGGTTTTATGTGGAGCCTTGTCATGAGATTCCTTGAAGCATAACATATAGTCTGTTTGAAGTATAATGTATAATCTGGAGCCTTTACATAAATAATAATGATAATTATTTAATATAAGTATTCTAAATGATATCCAAATTAGCATTTTGTGTCAATAAGTTGAACTTTATGTCATTCCTGTTGATCATTTAGTTGATTTGGCTTCAATTTCTTTCCTGTCCTCAGAAATGTTGGTACATACTTATAATAGAAGTCCAGAACAATTACAAACCATAAACCTTTTGTGTGAACATTGAATGTCAGGTCACAATTATATTGGTTCTGAGCATTTGCTTCTTGGATTGCTTCGTGAGGGTGAAGGAGTAGCTGCTCGAGTTCTTGAGAGCCTTGGTGCAGAAACAAGCAACATTCGCACACAAGTAAGCCTTTCCATTCCTATTTTACGGCAGTAAAAATAATTTGTATTATTGGGGTTGTTTTATGTGAAAGAATAATAGAAATCAATTTTTGTTTATTCGAGTAGGTTATTCGAATGGTTGGTGAAAGTACAGAGGCTGTTGGTGCTGGAGTTGGGGGTGGAAGCAGTGGCAACAAAATGCCCACACTTGAGGAGTATGGTACCAATCTTACTAAGCTGGCTGAAGAGGTGAATTCTACTCCATCTATTTATCTTTATTTTTAAAACTAAAAACTAGATGCAACTATACCAGCTTCATTCGTTTGATTTCTTCCTTGCAGGGAAAACTTGACCCTGTTGTTGGCAGGCAACCACAGATTGAGCGTGTGACACAAATTCTTGGTAGGCGAACCAAGAACAATCCATGCCTTATTGGAGAGCCTGGTGTGGGGAAAACAGCAATTGCAGAAGGGCTTGCTCAGCGAATTTCTAATGGAGATGTTCCAGAAACAATAGATGGAAAGAGGGTAATCTTCAAGTTTTTGTCTGCCAAGAATCTTTTATCATTTTTAAGGCATTTACATTCCATTTTCCTTGTTATTCCAACTTGCATAGTATAGAAAGGTAACCGTCGTTTACACCACTGTTTCTTCCATTATTGTATGCTCAATTGAGGTCTTGTTTTCCTCCATTATAGAAGTTTAGCATCTCATTTTTGTAGGTGATAACTCTTGATATGGGGCTTCTTGTTGCTGGAACCAAATACCGGGGAGAATTTGAAGAGAGACTGAAGAAACTGATGGAGGAGATTAAGCAGAGTGACGAAATCATCCTGTTTATTGATGAAGTGCATACCTTGATAGGGGCAGGAGCAGCTGAAGGTGCAATTGATGCTGCAAACATCCTGAAGCCAGCTCTTGCAAGAGGTGAATTGCAGGTAAATGAATGATCATGGCTAGAATAGATTTTAGCCAATATGTCTCAATTTCTCTCACTTAGAAAAGCCAATGGTATGCATAATAATCCTTTTATGGTGAATAGGTCCTTTAACCACTAAGTACTGTCAGTATGAAGCATGTGTACTTAGCTAAGCTGAATTTCATATAAAAGTCATATCTGATTGGTTGTCTCAAGTTAGGAACATTGGTTTTAGCTTACATAAATCTTGGGTGGTGGATGAAGACCTTTGTTTTATTGTGTAGTTTTTAATGTTATTCTGTAGCTTTTATTTTTTAATTACATTTCTTGATTGTCAGTTTTTCACTAGAGAATATTATGCTGTTTATGTGATTTCTTTTGCCATATAATTAATTGCATCCCTTTGGTGTCTATAGTGCATTGGTGCCACAACAATTGATGAGTATAGAAAGCATATAGAGAAAGATCCTGCTTTAGAAAGAAGGTTTCAACCAGTGAAAGTTCCTGAACCGACAGTTGATGAGACCATACAAATTTTGAGAGGACTACGTGAGAGATATGAAATTCATCACAAACTTCGTTACACTGATGAAGCTCTAGTTGCTGCTGCTCAATTGTCATACCAATACATAAGGTTTGTTTATGTTAATGAAAAAAGGAATCTGTTCCCTTTTTTGGTTGTTGATATCTTCTTCCAATGCTCTTACATTGATTTAGCAGAAATAGGAGAATTAGGTCAGTTTTATACTTTTTGTGGTGATGAGCTTCTTATGTAGTTGTTTTAAACCATCTAATTTGATGCAATCAGGAAAATAGTGATTGATGAAGGTAAAATTTTTTTGATCAGAGTTGATGAAGTTAAAATTAAGTCAAGAGTAGTTTGAATCTTTTCCCTTTACAATGTAAAATCTATGTTGTCTACAAACTTTAGACATCTTTTCCTTTTCAATGTAAATCTTAAATTGTTTCATGGTTTCATATCTTGGCAGTGACCGATTCCTGCCTGATAAAGCCATTGACCTCATAGATGAAGCTGGTTCTCGAGTTAGGCTTCGCCATGCACAGGTATAAAATGTATGTTTGTTTATTCTGGCTGATATACGGAATTCCCTATGATTGAGAGTCCTTTTCTCTATGATTCTGGCTGTGTTAGCTTCCTGAGGAGGCCCGAGAGCTTGACAAAGAGCTAAGGCAGATAACCAAGGAGAAAAATGAAGCTGTGCGTGGTCAAGACTTTGAAAAGGTACCTTATGGTTTTTGGCTGGTTGAAAATTTGATAGTTATGGTTCAAATGTCTTAACAATTTGCATTCAGTTAGTATCATTTAATATTTTGTAGACCATAATTTATGGAAGATTCCATGGTACGAATGCTTTGTCCAACAAAGCAATAGTAACCAATTAGTATTTACAAGTCTTATTTCAATTGCCACCCTTCATGTTTTTGGTTTGATGCCAAATAATTAAAGCTTTGGTATGTGTGTACCATAGACATAACTTATTAGTTTCTTCAGTCCAATCCTGCTGTTTTGGTTAATATAGATCAATAATATGCATTTTGGACTTTATTATTTTTTGTCATAACTACATGTATCTCATATGTTCATGTTTCATTTTAGATTTGCATGTATTGACTCCAATTAAGATGGGAGACATCCTAGAAAAAATAAGTCATGTGTCTTTCATAATTATTAAGCTGAAATTTAATCAAGCAACTCATGCATCATTTTGCATTATGTCCCATGTAGCATGAATGTCTCATGCTTTTAAATTCCACTAAACTCATGCATTCATATGTCATGCATTATATGCATTCTTGTTTGAGTTTTCAATAGATTTTAAGTCTATAGTCACATGTAGACTAGACTCACTAGGCCCATTTCCAACCTACTACATGGGTATGAAAATGTTCACGACTTCTCCCTAGGCTTCTTAGCCCTTTTCTTCTTGAGCCTAAAAGCCCAACATCTCTTTAGGTCTCCTAACGGGCTCAAAACCTCATCTCATATATTTTATACTTAGAATGCACTAATGCATCATATAGATCAACACTTACTAGATCACCTAAGAGGCCAACAAAGTTGAGCATGTGGAGTGTTTAACACCATCTTCACACGTATCCAAAAAACTTACTCTGGACTCTTTGTTTAAACCCTAAGTGAGTCTTGACTCTTAAACACGATGTCATCTGCATGCAAACATGCATCATATAGGTTTTCCTAGTTTAGCTTTCATTTAGATTAGGTGGTGACTCCTCCTTAGGCCTTAAAGGCCTGTTCACCTTAATTCAACCCACCTGGGTCTTTGGAGGGCCCCACTCGTCTTCTTAAAGCTCATGAGTCTAATTTGGAGTATTCTGTGAGGTGGAGGTTCGACCCACTTTATGGCGTGAGGAAAATCCACGTTACAATAGGCAAAAGAGGGATGTTATTCATAAGAAAATATAATTTTAAAAAAAATTAAAAGTATCAGGATTTTTGTTATTTTTTAATACTTCCAACATTTTTTATGTTTTATAATAACGTTTTTTCATTATTAATTCTCTCTTCACTTCCCTTTTTTTCCTCTTCCTTCTCTATTCCTTCTTTTCTTTTTCTTTCTTTTCTTTTTTTCTTCTCCTTTTGTTGTTTCTTTTCCTCTCATGTGTTTGTGACCTTCCCACCTTCATCTTCCTCATCCTTTAAAAACCCTAATGGGTTCCACCAATTCACAACGACAAAAGTAACTTTCAACAAAGCCTTTGGTGTTGTTAGTTGCTTTGACAGTTGATGGAAACTTTGGCAAAGGTGGAGATGTGAGATTGTGGGAGTACCAATCACTATTGACTGATCTTTTTGATGGATTGACTGATTTGGCCTCCGAAGAACCAAAAACTTTGTTGGATCAAATGATTCGTGAATTTGACTCCAATTTTGGACAACGTATCATTCAATCCAAGGTATTTTGAATAATACCTAAGGTTTTGGGATCAACATTTTGAAAAATCAAATCGGATTGGTAAAATATCACTTATCTGGATCGATTTTTCAACCCTTGTTGATAACTAATTGTAGAATTTTGTCAAAGCAGAATGAACATGGATTGCCAGCCCTGGTGAGGGCCAAGGCATTAGATGGTAGGTCAGGTCTTGAGGAATCTGGTGTGGGCTTGACACTCTCTGACTTAAAAGAAATTATATAAATATGTACTTCTGTTGCAAAAGGTAGATATGTACTGACTTTGCAAATGACATTGTAGGAGAGAAAGTTCCACCATTTCATTTTCCCTTATGTTCTTTCAAGTTTTGCCCAAATCACTTTTCTTCCTTGCGTGGTTGGATTCTCCCGTCATTTTTGTGATTTTTTGTTGACTGTATTTAAAGGTAAATGTTGGTTGTGTTCTGTGAACTTTTATTTTGTTTATATAATAATAGAGCCCGTTAGTTACAATGCATTTGCTGCTGGCTGATTGTTGTCATTGTTGGTGATGGTGCATTGAGTGTGCTTCTTATATGTTTTTCATTGTAATGATTAATCAAGTGGCAATTGGATGGTTATGAGACATGTATGTATAATGTATCCAGGGTTTCCTCTCTCCTATTGATTTATCCAATTTTAGATGGCACACGGAGATTTGGTCACTTGATTTCTTCAGCATGTCTCAACTATTTAGAAGTTGAATATCTGTAATTTTTAATGGCATTTCCCCAAGATACAATAATGAAAGCCTTCACAAATGTTTCAGATTATGATTAATTCAGCTTATTATTATGATGGTGGATGTGCATCATGCTTTATCATGATGAACCTACTCATCTCCCTTAATTAATAGATCTATTGCATAAAAATGTTGGTAATTACTTGTTTGGCTTATACGTTTTGATGTGTTTCATGTATTTGACTTTTTATTAGCGTTATTTACCGTTATACGGTTAGTCCACGTCCTTCAAAATTTCTGGTCTTGCTTTTAGTTTCTTTTGATGTACTGTATCATCAAATTCAACAATCTCAACAGGCAGGAGAGCTGCGGGACCGGGAATTGGAGCTCAAGACACAGATTGCCGCACTCACTGACAAGGGCAAAGAAATGAGCCAAGCAGAAAGTGAGGCTGGAGATTCAGGTCCAACCGTGGCAGAGAGTGACATACAACACATAGTATCTTCTTGGACAGGGATCCCAGTGGAGAAGGTATCATCTGATGAATCTGACCGACTTCTCAAGATGGAAGAAACACTTCACAAACGAGTCATTGGCCAAGATGAAGCGGTGAAAGCCATCAGTCGTGCCATTCGGCGTGCACGTGTTGGTCTCAAGAATCCAAACCGACCAATTGCCAGTTTTATATTTTCCGGTCCAACTGGTGTTGGGAAATCTGAACTTGCAAAGGCACTTGCCGCTTATTATTTTGGATCAGAGGAAGCAATGATCAGGCTTGATATGAGTGAGTTCATGGAAAGGCACACGGTTTCGAAGCTCATTGGTTCCCCGCCTGGGTACGTTGGCTACACCGAGGGTGGCCAACTCACAGAGGCCGTTCGCCGTCGACCCTACACCGTTGTGTTGTTCGACGAAATAGAGAAGGCGCACCCTGATGTGTTCAACATGATGCTCCAGATCTTGGAAGACGGACGGCTGACCGACAGCAAGGGCCGGACCGTTGATTTTAAGAACACACTCTTGATCATGACATCCAATGTTGGGAGCAGTGTCATTGAGAAGGGTGGGCGCAGGATCGGATTTGATCTGGACTACGACGAGAAGGACAGCAGCTACAACAGAATAAAGAGCTTGGTCACGGAGGAGCTGAAGCAATATTTCAGGCCGGAATTTCTGAACAGACTCGACGAAATGATCGTATTCAGGCAGCTCACAAAATTGGAGGTGAAGGAGATTGCGGACATAATGCTGAAGGAGGTGTTCGATCGGCTGTCGAAGAAGAACATACAACTCCAGGTGACAGAGAGGTTCAGGGACAGGGTGGTCGAGGAAGGATTCAACCCTAGCTATGGTGCAAGGCCACTGAGAAGGGCCATCATGAGGCTTCTCGAAGACAGCTTGGCAGAGAAGATGCTAGCCGGTGAGATCAAAGACGGCGACTCCGCCATCGTCGACGTAGATTCCGATGGTAACGTCACGGTTCTCAGCGGTGACACCGACGGTCTCCCCCAACCAGCCATTCCTGTATAGTATAGTTAGCTTTTAGTTCCATTGTTACTTGTTAGATCAGTCACCACCGTTTAGACTATTGTATTATTTAGTTCTCTCTTCCTTATTCTGGTTGCAGTCAAAAGTGTCTGCTCTGCTTGTTCAATGAAAGTGACTGATTTGCTTTTTAATCCTGCGTCGTATCAAAGAGACAAAGACTGAAGGTAGAATTCAAGTGGACATCTCGTATCTTCCGAGAATGCTCCTGTGTATCAGAGATCCATGATTTTTACTGGGGAATGAATTTCTTTAAAGTGCCTACACAGTGAAAACAGTTTTTTTCATTTTCAAAATTATTTTTAATATTATTATTATTATATAAATTTTTATTATTTAAATTATTATATAATTTTAATTATGTTTACGAAATTAGGTTTAATTTTAGTTCTTTACAACTTCAAAAGTTGAAAAAAGTTAACTTGTGAAATAAGTGTACATATCATTGTAAAAAAAATTGTATTATCATGTTTGTTATTGTAATATATGCGTTGATGTGCTAACATCTCAATAACCAACATTTACTTATAAGGTTTCAAATTTACTTTTCTGTACGTAGAATTAGTTAAAAATGAATTATATTTGATAGAAATAAATTTAATATAAGGTATTTATGTATTTATTAAAATTAAATAAAATTAAAAATTCTTATAGACAAGAAAACTCAAACTTATTAAATTACAAAAAAACTTTATTTCTATCTTAAATTAAAAAGTATATGATACCAATGAAATTAAACTAAATTTAATTTTAATAGCACAAACAAATAATTCATGGATTCAATTTAATTCTCATAAATTACATATACCCAAACGAAACTTATATAAGTATATGTCACTTATATATTTACAATTATATTTTTTTACCTTAGCATTTCTTGTAAAAAAACTTATTATTATAATTACGAGAATTTCTTTAAATCTTTATCGACGATGATCGACAAATCTTGACACTTGTCAAGGAAAAGGAATGTTTTTTTATTAATGTTGTGACTTTGAATTCAACGTTTTACTGGAAAAAAGGAAAGGTAGATTCAAGTGAATTCCGCCGTCCGCCAGCGACATCTCGTTTCCTTTCCGGCGATTTGGCGGCTACGGCGGGCAGCAAACAGAGAGACATTGGGGACGTGGATGGGGGGCTGGTGGGGAACGGCGGTAGGGATGCGGTACAGCTCGCCGCTGGTGCAGGTGTGCCTCATCGGCGTCATCTGCTTCTGCTGCCCCGGCATGTTCAACGCCCTGTCCGGGATGGGCGGCGGTGGGCAGGTGGACCACGACGCCGCCAACAACGCCAACACCGCCCTCTACGCCACATTCGCCCTCTTCGGCGTCCTCGGCGGCGGGATCTACAACGTGTTCGGCCCCCACCTCACCCTCTTCACGGGCTGCACCACCTACGTCCTTTACGCCGGCTCTTTCCTCTACTACAACCACCGCCACCGCCAGGCCTTCGCAGTCGTCGCCGGCGCCGTGCTTGGCGTTGGAGCCGGACTGCTTTGGGCCGGCCAGGGCGCTATCATCACATCCTATCCTCCCCAACATCGCAAGGTGCGTTTTTTATTCTTAGGTTTTCGATTCCATGGCTGCAGAATTCAGAATCGAACGCGCAGGGCAGCTACATATCCCTCTTCTGGATCATCTTCAACATGGGTGGGGTGGTCGGCGGTCTCCTACCCTTCGCCCTCAACTACCATCGCGCGTCGGCGGCCTCCGTTAACGATGGCACCTACATCGCCTTCATGTGCTTCATGTCCGCCGGCGCGGTCCTCTCCTTCGCCATCCTCCCACCCCACAAGCTCCTTCGCGACGACGGGAGCAGGGCAACCATGGTGAAGTACTCCTCCACGGCCACGGAGGCGGCGGAGATCCTCCGCCTCTTCCTGAACTGGAGGATGCTCCTGCTGGTGCCGGCGGCGTGGGCCAGCAATTTCTTCTACACCTACCAGTTCAACAACGTCAATGGCCTGCTGTTCGACCTCAGAACCAGGGGGCTCAACAACGCCTTCTACTGGGGAGCCCAGATGTTGGGGTCTGTTGCCATCGCGTGGGTGCTCGACTTCACCGCCGGCGGCCGGCGGAGGAGGGGGCTTGTTGGGGTCCTCGTGGTGGCTGTGGTTGGCACCTTGGTTTGGGGCGGAGGCCTGGCGAACCAGCTGAGATACGCCGGTGGCAATTCCGACGAGAAGAACAAGATCGACTTCAAGGACTCGGGTGTGTTGGGAAAAAAGGCCGACCTAAATAAACAATCCAAGCAAACCACAAACAAGACACACAGGATTTAACGTGGAAAAACCCCCTCAGAGTGAGGAGATAAAAAACCACGGTCCAACCAAATCCAACCGGCACTAATCTCAATAAGGTTACACAGTTCAGATCAGATCAACCAATACTCAACATGCATCTGTATCATCCATAAATAATGGAGAAAAACATCACAATGCAAACTAAGTAGTCACTGCAACACTGACCCACTGATCACTATCGATCAAT
>JAMKPZ010006635.1:0-15004 GCA_024699675.1 Amphibolis antarctica
AGCTAGTTGTTTCATTTAGCACCTGCTTGCACACTTCGTTAAAAATCATCTTCGAACGAGATACGGCAGATAAAGCGAAGTGTCCATGCGTCCACGTTACAGAATGGTGCGTGATGCACCAGCGCAAAGCACGAACAAACATTTCGCTCCAATGAAAAGAGCGGGTCGCAGGCGAGGTCACCCTTGCATTCCTAGTACACACGTCTTCCTGACTTCCTCACAGAGTGATCCATGGTCGTATCAAAGATGAACACAAGGGGAAGCTTTATTTTAATGCAATCACTCGGAATGGAATTCAAAGGAAATCATGGTTTAATAAATCGCAGTTCCTGGAGAAATCAGCTAGCTATATACCTACCAGAAAGAAATTCTGAGAAAAAGATGAGCAACCTAACAAAATTCAAGTGAATGTTGGCTGCCGGCCAGAAACACATGAAAAACCATGCAAACCAGTCTCTCTTATTGACAGCCTCGAGTCTAGTATTCCGTGGCAGATGGTGATTCCGAAACGGCCGGAGCATACTGAAGCCAATCCTTGGCACAAAAAAGAGCCTCCACGGTTTCCGGTCTGAGGGAACTCCGATAATCATCTAGATTTCTGCTACCGGTGCCTGAGATGAATATGGTATCTGGAGTAGCCATTGACATT
The DNA here is from genome assembly GCA_024699675.1 of Amphibolis antarctica. Lineage (NCBI taxonomy): Eukaryota > Viridiplantae > Streptophyta > Magnoliopsida > Alismatales > Cymodoceaceae > Amphibolis > Amphibolis antarctica. The sequence goes on from JAMKPZ010006635.1 coordinate 650, forward strand.
GGAATCGTCAAAACATCCCTGGCCATCTTGGACAGGGTTGGATACTTTAGGGTATTCAGCCTCCACCAATGCAATATGTCAAAGCCATGGATGCGTGGCACAAGAGCCTCTTCCAAGTACTGTTCCAGCTCTGACTTCGTTTGCTGAGTTGCTGACATCTCTGAGATGTAAATGTCGAAATCCAAAAGCCCATCCCTCGCTGGCAATGTTGTTTCCGTTTGATTAATGCTGTTCTTGTTGTCCTCGTACTCACAGTCAGCATTGCCGACGGCAATGTCATAGTTCTCAACAATGCTCATATTGTAATCTACGTCGTTTGTCTCTAGCTCAACACCAACTGCTTCCACGTTTGCAGCATCAGTACTATTCGTCTTAGCATTTTCCAGCTCAAAACCCTCTGAATCGACATTTCCTAAGTTGTCATTGCCTGCGTTCACGTTTTCCATATTATCTGACTCAAATACGTTTTGTTGATCAGTGTTCACACAGGCATTTCTGTCCTCGATAATGTTTGCTTCGGTAACCATCGTACCATCATTGTTCGCCTCCTCTTGATGGGGTACGGGGACATAAGCTGGCGTCAGTGGCAGTGGTGCCGCAATATATTCAAGATATAACTCGTGAATTCCATCATTGGCAACCTTGATGTACCTGGAAGCATCCCCGCCATATATTTTATTATAGCAGAACTCCACAAGCTTCATTTTAAAGCGAGGATCCATAATTACACCAATGGCCAAGACAAGGCTAACGTCCCTCCAATACTTGTCAAACTTCTCATGCATCTCTTTAGTAATGCTACGTACCATCTCATCCTCACTTGATCCTGCTTTCTTTAGCTCTAATTGAATCTTTGATGCCTCGGGGAAGTATATATTTGATGTTGGGCAAGCAGCTTCTCTTATTACATTTGATGAATCATACAGAAGCTTTAAATATGCACAAACAATTTCAACCTTCTTCCAATCATCAGCAGACGGTGACTCATTATAGTCGGGATCACATGTTTCCAAGCAAGCAAATGCATGCCTGTACTGGAGAGCACCAACCAGCATTAAATAAGTGGTGTTCCAATGTGATTGAAAATCCAACGATAGAGTTTCTGTGCTAGAAATTTGGAACTGTTGTACAATGCCCACAAATTTCTCTTCGTTGGCTATGGATGCTTTCACATACTTGATACTCTCTCGGATGTTGTAAACAATACCATGGATTGATGCTATCACGTCTTGAGCAACCACATTTAAAATGTGAGCATAGCAACGCACAACAAATAATTGACCTTTAAGCATAAGATTGTTCTTATTGGAAAGGTGATCCCTCAGATTTGCACTGTAAATATCATGCGAGGAGCAATTGCTGTCTAAGGTAATGGTGAACAGTTTACTCTTCATGTTCCAATATGAGAGGCTATGCTCAATAGTTTCGCTGAGAGCATTTTCAGAATGAGGAGAAGATACCATTGTGAAGTTAAGCATCCTCCTGTGAAGCTTCCAGTCATTATCAATGAAATGCCCTGTGAGAGACACATATCCCAGAGAATGACTAGTAGACCATAAGCATATGGTAAGGCTAACTCTTCCAGGTACATTCCCTAACAGCAAATATAAATTTTGCTTTTCCTTGTTGTAAATACCTATAATATCACTTTCAACAGAATTTGCGTCTGGCATCCTAAACTGTGGTTGGAGGCCTTGAACAAATGCAACAAAACCCGGATGTTCCACCATATGCAGCTGGTACTCATGCATAATGATCATATTTGCAAGATGCAAACAACTCTCCTCCTGATCAAAGGCATCTGGCAAATTACAACTTGACCTATAACGCCTTTTCTGTGCCAGAACAGCATTCTCATTCCCATCAGCATTGGGATTTGCAGCAAGTTGTTTCTGTTGGAGTCTGATCATGGGACAAGATCCCAACAATATATGCCGTTTGAGATGACTAGTACCAGAGAGTTTTGCACCAGTACTATAAGCAAAGGTTTGCTTGCAAAGTTTGCAGCATGCTCTTGTACCTCCCCCAGCTAATGTTTCAACTGTGAAATGATCCCAGACGATTGACTTTTTCCTGCGCCGCCGAGATGTAGTTGTAGGTTCCACACTGATTGGTTTAATATCTGCTACTTCCATAATGAATGGCTTATAAGTTCCTGCATGAAGGAAACAATTTACTTTAAAAAAGTAGGGTACAACAATATTTATTTATCCAAACCGATACTAGATCACAAAAATAATACTGAAAATGGTGGTGAAAAAAGAATTCAGGAACCTGTTGGACAAGTCCTTGAATACATGCTTTGGACATCTCCATGATTTTACACACAACAGGTCAAAATTAAGGTCATCTAAGTGGGTTACTGCTAATTCAAGATGGATTTTTAAAGCTTATTTTAAAATTATGCTACATATACAGCCCACAGTATAGAGGGATTCGGTGATACTTGTACAATATGACAAACTGAAAAGGTTATGACATCATTGACATCTAGAACGACCAACAACCATCAATCAGATCTGCTAAGGCTGAACATCACCAAACCACAGAAACTAGAAATTGCATACCTAAACACACATCCATATATCACACAAAACCTATTTTGAATTACCTTGATCTAGTCTACCTCACACAACCGAAGATCATTAAGAAGCTATCTACAAGCAGCATTGAATATCAAGATCATAAATCTTGTTATTAATGTAATCAATAATGTTTTACATGGTGACGAGAAACAAAATTATATCCACAGATAACCATTATAAACAAAACATAAAAACAAATATAACCCATAAGTGGTAAAATATTGACATTGCCAACAATAATAATTTTATGACCGCAATAATACATACCTTAAAATCTTCTATAAATTGACATTGGTTATAGTGTTATTGATGAATAGATCTTAAATGGTTTTTAAGCCAATTAAGAGTGACATAGATATCAGTTGAAATTTTCTCTTCCTTGTCTTCTACCCAAAATTCATGAATTTCACCACCAATCTCAATCAAGCTAACCGCTCTAGCCTTTGCTATACCCATGTCCGCCATAAATTTCCATACTTTATTCCCATCGCTACGCCTGCTCACCTCATAATGCATATTTGAAGTAAGTACATAAAGTCCTCCATCACATGGATGCAACTCCAACAATTGCTTCATTGCAAGTTTACAAATCCTGACATTCCCATGAATTCTACAAGCTCCAAGCAAGGCACCCCAGATAACAATATCAGGTTTCATAGGCATCCTACTAATCATACGGACTGCTAATTCAAGGTCTCCTCTTCGTCCCAACAAATCAATGATGCAAGCATAGTGCTCTATTTCTGGTTTAACATTATATGTTTGATGCATAGCCTCAAAGTAGTACAACCCCTCTTCTAAAAGACCACAATATCCACAGGCAGATAAGACTGCAACAAAGGTGATCCCATCTGGTGTTATTCCCTTACCAACCATACTTGTGAAAAGCTTAATAGCATTCCAAGCATGGCCATGCATTGCAAAGGCACCAATCATCACATTCCAAGACACTAAATTCTTCTCCTGCATTCTACCAAATATACATAAAGAAGTTGCTAAAAGTCCACACTTTCCATACATGTCAACAAGTGAGTTCAACAAAGCAACACTTGAATGAATACTGCTTCGAAGAATGTAATGGTGAATATGTTTTCCTGTGATCAAGTCACCAACTTGACCACAAACAGAAAGAATGCTTGTGAGAGTCAATGCATCTGGTTTTACATTTGTAGCTTGCATTTCTCGATATAGATCAAAGGCATCATGGCATTTGCCATACTGTACATGAGAAGAGATCAACGTATTCCATGAGACTATATTTCTCTCAGGCATCATATCAAAAAAACATCGAGCAAGATCATGTTGTCCTTGTTTTGCATATGCATTAACCATAGAGGTCCAAGTAACAATATTTTTTTTAGGCATCCTTCCAAAGCATTTTTCAGCTAAACTCAATTCTCCACACTTGGCATACATGTCTATTAAAGCATTTCCTACAATCACATCCATCATTCCTCCACTTACTTCTATGAAGTGATGTACAAGTCTGCCAAGCCTAAGACTCCTAGTTTGAGAACAAACAGAAAGGAGGCTGGCAAAGGTGAATCCATCTGCTTCCAATTTTAGATATCTCATAGATCCAAATAAATTGAATGCTTCTTTGGGCTCACTCAACTGAGAATATCCATCAAGCATAGTATTCCATGAAACAATACTTGGATTAGGAATCTCATCAAAAACTTTCTGGGCACAACTGATAGTCTTACATGCTACATACGCATGTAGAAGTGCATTCTGCACAAAGACCTGTGATTTAAATCCAAGTTTAAAGACTAATGCATGTATCTCTTGTGTTTCTCTAAGTGCTGATTCAAAAGCGCAGGACTTGAGAACAAAAGGAAGTGTGAAATCATTAGGTAAAACACCATCATTGAGCATCTGACTTTGGAGGAAGAGAGCTTCTCTTGGACTTGCACCGTTTGAGTATCCCCTGATCAAGCTATTCCACATGAACCTATTTGGTTTAGGAATACTATCAAAAATAGCACGTGCATAATGGAGATCACCCACATTTGACAAAGAACAGAAGGCAACAAGTTTCCCAACTAGGAAGGTCTCCTGAGATAAGCCATGGGTGAGGATCTGAGCGTGAATATGCTTCAAATTTTCTATGGAGGAGCATCTTTCTATTAAGCAATGGAATGGTAATTGGAGCATATTCCTGAAAATATTTATAATATCTGTTAAGTAATTTACATGAGGAATACAACAACAATAAAAAGAGAGCTCATGGCGTACCCAAAGTCATGATGGTTTTATATGGCTTTCAAACCAATAACTCATAGGAAAATGAAGTATCAGATTTGTATACAAAAAACCTTCAAAGTCATCTCTATTGCTTTTTTAGAGAAATAATTATCTTTATTAAAATTAATGTTGTAAACTTATCATAACAACGAGACTGGCATAGTAGAAGTGTGCTAGGCCCATAGATAACTCATAGGTAAGAGGATCAAAATCTGGTTCTAATAAAAAGAGTAGCTTCTATTTGTTTTTCTAAGTTTCCCTAAAAACTTCTTACTTGAAATAACACATCAACTTATTGCTTCCAATATAGAATCCAAATCCTAAACCCTAGTATAACCAAAAGTACCAATATTGCAACATCATCTAGGCAGGGAGATGGAGAGTTGTAGGTGAAGGCGTGATCTAGTGGGCTTGTGGGAATGTAGGGGAAGGTATCGAGCAGTATAATGCCCACTGAGCTTGGCCTCCACCACAACATGGTGAAGAAGATGAAAAGAAGTGGAGCAACCACCTAGTCTAGTTTCTAAAGGTAAAATAGAAAAAACCTAAATGCAAGTGCATGTGACTCTCAAATAGTATAAGGTTTTGATCTGCAAACCAATAATTTGGGTAAGAACTCTAGGCATGTATGAAGTTGTTAGGCACGTCATATGCCTGAATTACTCAAATTCTTGGTTACTTCTAATAAGTTGTTTGTTAAATGTCTATGGTGTGTGCATGCTAATTCTAGGACTAAGTGCAAACTTACGTGTAAAAATATAAACAATGAAAAACATTGATCTAAGTGACCCATATAAGATGAAATAAATGAGAGTGAAGAGAAAAGATGAAAAGGAGAGATTAAAGTAGGTTAGAGAAAAGGGAAGACAAATTGTCACACCTCAGAATTTTGGGATACAACAATCACTGCAACAAAAAGAGAAACTTCCCATTTTCAAAATAAAGGATGTAAATTAAACTTCCTCTTATATATTGCAAGGCTAAAACACCTGAAATAGGCTCAACTACATCCATACACCATCATTCATACTCAAATTCAAATAAATAAACTGTCCCAACCCCATAGTTAAGTCCAACAATATATAATAATAACATCTACCACAACTCCATACAACACTTTTGTGTTCATCACTAAGTCAAACTATTGTTGTTCTATTCAAAGAAATTACAGCCTTCAAAAATGAATAATTCCTAGAAATTCTTCCCACTACTCATGCCAACACAAGATTGCTGCTCAAATCCTAAAAAGAAATAACCACAAAAGAATGAGCTGCAGCCCAATAAGTAGTCCACTATTTTCTTAAGTATATTCATCGATAATGCAATAAAAGAAGCTCAACTACCACACCTTTGTATGGTTCGAAATACAATAAAATAAATAGAACTAAAAAACATCAAACATAATAACAAGAAAATAAATGAACCGCACACCGGCTGTGTATATAACTTTAATTCTACATGCTTAACTAAACAGTACTTTCTGATTTTTCACAAGTTTCAAAGTCATCTCTTCACATTAACTTATTTATGGTTAAGGTCACATACAATCCCTACAACAAAACCCAAACATTCAAAATGTGACTAGACAATTAATTATGTGCATAATACTACAATTTAACCCCCCATCCTTGTCATGGCCATCATAAATACATAATTACATATATAATAACTGATGCAACTTATTTACTAACTTCCTTAAATGCATAAAAAAAATTATAAAATTATGCACGACTCTCTAAATTGTTTTAATGCAAATAAAATGTAATAAATCCTCCGTTACCAATATAAAACATTCAACATAATAAATATATATCAAAAATACATGCAGAAAACATTGCAGTTATAAATAAATAGATAAATAAAACCAATAAATAAAATTAAATAATTTAGTTAATTAAATTCTAATAAATGCACAGAAATCAACTATAGATATACAAATTGGACATTATCTACAATTTCTACAAAAATAAGCATTGATCTTAAAGAAAATAGAAAATTACTTACCGATATAAGCTAAGAGATAACAGAATCCTTTCAACCTGAGCTAGTGCGCCAAATACCAAAATCTTACTATAGCAACCTATACAATAGGAAAAGAGAAGATTACCACCAACTTGCTCGACTCTCTACAAGGACAAACCCACAATTCAACGGCCTTACCTCCTCGTAGACCGTGCCCTGATCCTCCACTAACGCAGCACCACCACACGCGCACTAAGCTCGCGCGGCGGCGTCGCGCGGAAGCTCACCCCAACACAGCGCCCGAACGCTCCCACACCCGAGAAGCTTCGCACGGAACAGTCCAACAACCAACCAACGTCCCCGCTCTCCCGCCCCCCTGTTTTTCCTCGCCCGAAGGTGCGGCCGCTGCTAAAACTGCCGTCTGCTCACCAGAGCGGAAGATCGCTCGTCGTCGCCCCTCTACGCTCGGTGACGACTCCGATCCGATGGCAAATGACGATGCCCTATCCTCCTGGGGTAAGAATTGGGGGAGATTAGGAAGGTGATTAAAAGAAAATAATGGGTGTTAATATTTTTTTTAAAAAAACAATTACCATACGTTACACAAATCATGTAAATTTTTTTAATCAAGTGTGAATTTGATAGGAGATATTCTAAGTGTAATTAATATTTTCTAACCATGGTGTGTAAAGCAAGACTAGTCAATTCAATTAAGACAAAGAGTGGATTTGTTTGCATTTGTTTATTATTTTTAAAGTGAATTAAATATATTTTTTGAAGTTACATGAATAAATACATTTTTTTTATTAATGTGATAGCTTAGATCTTAGATTTTCTAACATAGTTGATTTCTTACTTTTCAAAGAAATCACTCATCCGTAATTTCTTAAAATAGTAGTCAAGATTTTGGTTTTTTGTTTTTCTTGAAATTTTAGATTTTTCAATTTTTCATTTTTCCTCTTTATTTTTCAGAATTTTTCGAATTTTGTTTTTTTTCCTTCTTTGTTTAGTTATTTTCGTAAGTAAACATTATTTTTTTTATCATCTAAAAATTTATTTATTAAAATTTTTCTATTATTGAATTAAGAGTATTTGTCGTATAATTTAGTTCAATATATTATAATTTTTGAAATTAAAAATATTTCATTATAATAAATGAAAATCCTTATGAAATTAAACTATATTTGTTGACGTAATTTATTTACATTTAAATATTTTTAACATTATAAAATTATAAAATTGGAACATCACATATACTTGTATTTACTTATAAAATTTTTTTTAGTAAAACAAATTCTTAAAATATTGTTAATAAATTTTTTCAAAAAATTAGTCTTTAAAGATAAAATTAGAATTTTCAAAGAAATTCTTAAAAAATACTACTTCAACAAATAAATGCAACTTCTGAATTACTATTCTTTTTTTCAAGTGTCATTCTTTAAGATATTGCTACAATACCATTTCAAAAGTTAAGAACTATATTCTAAAGCTCAAACAAATGCATCTAAAATGCAAATAAGCCATAAGTTAATTAAGGTTAGTTATAATTATGTTTTAGGGATCATTCACAACCTTATTCTCTCACTTCAAGAATGGGAAACAATGATTTTCATGTGAACAATTTTGAGATAGGTGAAGGGAAAGAGTAATTTTAATAATGAAAGAAATAAATTAAAAAATGACAATGTTATCATAAAAATAAGAATATTTTTAAAAACTAAGAATAGAAAAAAGTGAACGATGATAGTCAATATGTTTCCATGTAAATCCCAAGTAACTCAAGGAGTTGATTAATATGTTTTTCTAAAATTAAGTACTTTAAGATTCTTGCTTTAAATAATGCAATTTTAAATGAGAAGCAAAGAAAAATAGACATGAAAAGATACTGTGTAATTAAGGCATCGTTTACTCCTTCCTTTCATAATGACATTCCTCTTTCTTAATTTACTTATTCTATTATTAAAATTTTTATTTTCCTCTTATTTTATCTTAAAATTATTCACCTAAAAATCATTTTTCTCTACTTTCAAAGTAGAGAAGTGAGGTTAACGAACGAAACTTAAATTTGTGTTATTATTACTACATGCGTATTGTATTTCTCTTATGTTCAATAAGTAATTTATCGTACATAATTATTGACTCATCAAATCTATAAAATTTGAGGTTGTGTAACATGATTTATCAAATAATCATAACCTATGGTATAATTTACTAATGCTTCGTGAATAAATTTTTCATAAACTTTTATACGTATGTATAAAGTTTTAGATACAAACTTGTACTTCACAATAATATTACTTAAATCTATTTATTTTATTATCATTAACTCTAACTTTTTGTAATTATTAAAATTAAAGTATCTCGTTATTAAATAAAACTTAAACCACCAAACCGATGGTGTGATTCCTCGAACTACTTATAACATGTCGATGCTGCATCACAAGATTTATCAAGTTGTCATTGCTTATAGTGAGGTTTACTAAGCCGCTAAACTCAATAAGTTGTGTAATACGATTTACTGATCGAGTTATGTATCATGTTTTGGGCATCTCTATGAATTTACAATCAACTAAGTGGGTACTTAAAGAGTATTTGGTTGTTCCAACAACGTAAATATGAAAATTAAGAATCAAGATTACTTTATTATATATGTAACCATGCAAAAAATTGGTAAGAGTTAAGTACTAAGCTTGTTTTTTTTTTCACTTCTGAGAGCGAAAAAAATTATCTGTAAGAGAATAATTTTAAAATTAAAGAAGAAAAAAAAATTAAAAAATATATATATTATTATTAAATTAAAAATACTTCTACAAACTTTAAATGAAAAAAAAAACGTTAGCAAGACTACGTTCATACTCTAGTAATACGTGAAAGTACTTTTAAACGTTTTTTTTGGTGAGCATCGATCAAAGTGCATTTCACGTGTTAAAAGCAAAAGTTTTGTCTTTTCGTGGTTCGAAGTTCTCTCTCCTCTCCTTGTTCTCTCTCATTTCTCAGTAAATTAAAAAAATTTATAAAATGTTACCAAAATATGACTTTCTATTTTTTAAAATATTATATGTTATTAAAAAATATTCATTATTTAATGTAAATATTGCATAAATAATTTAAATTATGTTGGTATATATTAGTTATTTTAATTAAATTATAAAATAATATTATTTAAAATATTTAAATATTGATGTGATGTGAGACATAATGACAAAATAATAAAAGAAATGAATTGAAAAATAAAAATATCATCGTGAAAATGGAAGTAATTATGGAAATTAAAATGAGTTAATGAAGTCTTAGCTAAGTAAGAGGACAAGAGAGGTTGAACCTCACAACTCATGTTTTGTCCTTGTTCATCTATTTGTCCTTAGAGATGGCTTGACACGGCCTAGCATTATCTGACACGGCACAAATAAAAATTCATACCGTGAGTCGTGACATGGCACAAAATCGACACGGCACGACCCAGTATGCTCGTGCGATAAACCTAGGGTGAGCAACTGAGGGGCAATTGACGACAGCAACAGCAAGTAGCAGCGAGGCTAACAGAGGCGGGGTGGTCAGATGGTGGCGGTAGGTAGTAGTGGTCAGGCATCACCACGTTGGTGAAATGGGTAGGTCGTCAAGCATCGAGCCATTGGCAAGCTAGGGTTTCATCAGGAAGAAGAGGGGAAGAAGAAGAAGAGGAGAAGAAGAGGGGAAGAAGAGGAGAGAAGAAGAGGGGAAGAAGAGAAGAAGAAGAGGAGAGAAGAAGAGGGGAAGAAGAGAAGAAGAAGAGGAGAACATGCGTGCAATGGTCGGTGCAACGGTCAACGCAACAGGTAGGGCGAGCGAGGCGCAACGGTCGGCAGCCACGCAACAAGCGGGGCGGCCAAGGCGCAATGGTCAAGGCCGAAGCGCAATGGGCTATCGGCAAGGTGCAACGAGCGGGGCGCACAATGGTTAAGGGCCTTGGGGCTAGGGTGCAATGGGCGATTGACAAGGTGCAATAGTTAGGTGGCAATTCTGGCGAAATTTTTCTATAAATTGAGGGAGTTGGGTTGATATTTTTTTCACCCAACTCCTCCAATCTCAATTCTCAATTCTTCTCAATTCTTCTAATCTCAAATCTCAACTCCTCTAATCTCAATCTCATTCTCAATTTCTCAAATTTTCTCATTCAATTCACATTTCACAAATCACAAACAATGGCCCACTATTAAGGTCAAAGTTCTTGAGGCTATGAATATCTTCAACAAAACTTTCTTGAAATTAAAGTGACGCTGTCAATGGAGATTACTAGAGCTTTAACTTCAACTGTGTCATCAAGGAAGTTTTAGAAGAGAGTTTTCATCTGGTCAAAGTACACAATAATGATGAAAATCATGGTGAATAACACTTCAAAGGAACGAGCCTTCTGCAACCTCTGTAACGTTGACCTCTCCTGCAAAACGTCTGGTGATATGTCATTTAACTAAACATATTAGTACATGTGAAAATAGAAATAAGGATAAAACTACTCAAACACAATTTGCTTTTACTCCTAAAGGTAGTGTTAGCTTATGAACTTATGATTCTCAAAGGGCTAGAGACTTGTATACTAAATTTATTTGTCTAGAAGATTTATTAATAAGTTTTGAAGGTAATAAACGTTTTGATGAATATATTAGTAAAACATATTATTCACAATATAAACATATATCTAAAAATACTATTAGGTCAAATATTATGAATTCATTTAATATGCTTAGATTAGAACTTATTAATGTTATGAGTACAATAATGATATATATAGTATGCACTTTAGATATTTGGTTGAGTAGAATTAAAGGTGTGTATATACCTGTAACTGTACATTATATTGATCAAAATTAAATTTTCTAAAAAAGAAAATAGAATTTAGAAAAATTTAACATCCATATACTGCTGAAACAATTTTTGCAAACATTATAGAAAATTTTGATTTATATGGAATTAGAAATAAAATAGATAGTATAACTTTTGATAATGCAACTAATAATACCACAACAACACCAATGTTTAAAAATAAATTAAGTCTACCAAATGATTTTAAATTATTTCACCAAAGATGTATGCGTCACATAATTAATATTATTATACAATCAGGTATAAAAGAAATTGAAATTTATATTGAAAATGTTAAGGATGCTGTAAGTTTTATAACTAATTCAAGAAAGCGTAATAATAATTTGATGAAATATGTGATTCTTTTGAAATGCCACATAAAAAATTCTCTTTAGATATTCAATATAGGTGGAATTCATTATATTTAATGTTAGAAAGTATATTACTATATGAAATTTCAATAATGTCTATGTATAATCGTCGTCATTTTGATGATTATCAAAAATAATTAACTAATGATGATTTTAAAATTGTAAAATGTTTTATTGAATTTTTAAAACCTTTTTACGATGCAACTCTTAGATTATCAGGAATTTATTATTCTACATCTATATATGTGTTGCATCATTTATATAATATTTTACAAATTTTTAATAAATATGAGACATATCCATTTTTCCAACCAGTAAATAGGATGAAATAAAAAAAATTAAAATATTAGAATGAAATCCCACAATTATATATTTTGAGTACATACTTAGAGCCTAAGTGTAAAATAAGATATGCTATTAAATTAATTAAGGGAATACAAATGAGTTTAAGTGTAGATTTAAGATTAACTATTAATACAGTAGAAGAATAATTAAATCAAATTTTTGATTTATACGTACAAAGATATGGATTAAGAATAAAATCTTTTCCTCCACCAATGTCCACAATACTAAAATCAAATATTGGATCATCTTCAGATTCTTGGGCATTTTTACAAGATCCAAGATTTGATGAAGATATTCCAACATCATCATCATACAATTATAATCTTATAGTATCTAGACAAGAATTAATTACTTTTAATTCAACCAATCACTAATCATTATTATTTACCCAACATTCTAACTTAAATATATTTGATATTTTAGATTGGTAGAAGTAATAATCAATGATTTTTTCAATATTATTAGTAAAAGATTTATTAACAATTCTAGTGTTTTCAATAGCTTGTGAATATATTTTCAGTATGAGTGTCAACATATTTGATGACCAAAGATGCAGGTTTAAAGAAGATATAATAGAAGCATTAATGTGTATAAAAAACTAGGAGCTTGCTTGACTTTGTGAACAATATTAAGTTCACGGAGTAACTCTCAAACTTAAACATTTCATAATTAAAACATTGTAATTTTTTTCAAAAATGTAATTTAATTTTGTTGTATTTTTTTTTAAAATGTAATTGTAAATTTGTAATAATGTAATTATGTAAATATAAAATATGTAATTCATTAATAAATATAAAATTTAATTTAATTATATGTATTGTTGTCTTATTTATTAAGTTATCTTGTTGAATGTTGAATTACTTGAATGTTATCATGTTAATTGTTGAATTAAATTTAAATATTGATGATTAAATACTTGTTGAATGTTGTTATTTATTAATTAAATAAATATTTTTTTAAAATTTAATTATTTAAATATTAAATAAATATAAATTAATTAAAAAATTATATCGATCAATAACATACTATTAACCAACACAAATAATATTTTTTATACTAACGAACCATACCTGGACCGACCCAACACAATTTACATCTTTAACTTTGCCTCCGTCCCCACCATTGTAGGATCGTGTCTCGGCTCCACTTCCGGTGCCTGTAAGTACCAACTTCTTTTCCTTTTTAAATCTTTGTCTTTGCCGTGAATAATTCTAGCCATGATTCATTAATTGTGATTATTTGGCATGATGTCTATAGGAACTTTTAGTTTTAAATACCATAAAAAGTTAAAATTTAAATTTTATTATTAAATAAAGTTAAACTTCATATTAAATTATAAGATGAAAACTTGTATATAAATTAAAATTTATGTGATAATGATAATATATGAAAATTTACGTAAAATGAAGTTAAAGATAAAATATAGCTAATAAATGAATCCAATATTTGCATAGGTTGTAATCCTATGTCATTTACTTTTGTACTTACAACAATTAACCTTAATTACATTTCACTTGTACAATTCATACTTCATAGTTTCGGCCCATCTAATCTATGCACTCCATTAAATTATGACCCATATAATTAACTTATAAGTTATGACCCCATTTTTGCATTCCTGTTTATTTAATCTAAACATATAAATTACATTTTGCAATTCGGGCCTGTTTCAACCCATTCAATTTAAACATAGGCTTCATTTAGGGTCGACTCCAAATGACTCTTAAAATTACTTCCAACATTATTATTATTATATAAATTAATTATAACTTTAATTTTATCTAACTATCGAAGTTAACAAGAATTGATCCTAAACGAGGTCAAACTGTCAGCAATACATATCACATGGTCTGGGCTCATCCCGGCCCATTTAACTCACTCTCATGTCGAGTCTTGTAGCTTAGGCCGAATCTTTTTTTTAAGCTTAGGCCCAAGTTGACACATGCTTACTTCGACATTAGCTTTTCGGCTCATCTAGGCCCACTTATTTTTTGCATGAATGACTG
>JAMKPZ010006636.1:0-19645 GCA_024699675.1 Amphibolis antarctica
GAGTATTACTACCATTATCATTACAATTTTCGAGTATCGATTTATAGAGTAGAAATACAAGAGAATGCATTTTCAGTTCTACACATGCATTACAACTTTGTTTTACAGTTCTACTAATGCAAATGAAAGTAAATTGGATGCTGACTCCAAATGAGAATGCACTGCATACTTGAGCTGATGTTGTAAAGACAGATGATGATAACATGCTGGTGAGAGGAAATAATGAAAATTTGATTGAAGATTTCTCAAAAGAATATTACTGCTGCAAACTTTGCAATGAATGAGTTAGGTAAGCTGCATTTTCTTGATTGCTATTGAGATCATTCATATTCCAAGAGGTACACTTTTGTCTCAACAACAATATATATGCTATTAAATGTGCTTGACTGTAGATCAGCTAAAACTCGCTTGCCTTCAAAGGTAAATAAAGTGCTTGATTTTAAAGATCCATTGAAATATAGAATGCTACTAGGGTTGTTCATGGTATCCTACTCATATACTAGACTAGATTAGAGTTACGCTGTGAATGAACTTTATCAGGTAATTTATGCAAATGATGAATGAACTAGAGTTAAGTAATCAATCATTAATTTAAATTTTTGTTTAAAATTAAAAATACATTAATGTTTCGTTTGATAATAAGATTTTTAAAGATTTTTACTATATAAAATATATATTTTAACAGATGATGTAAAATAAGTAAAGATTTTGTAACTGTTATATAAAAATAAAAAAAATATTTCTTATCTTGAGAATCAAGTCAATCTATAAAAATATAAATTTTAGATTCATTTGATCAATTAATTTTATCGAGTAAAATTTAAAATAAATTATTAAAAAATAAAAAAAGCAAAAACCTATGTCTTGGGAGGTCAATCACATTTCAATAGACCATGACGTCTTCCGAGAACCTTCACCAAAGAAGATACTGGATCTTGTTTGAAGGTTCAGGCAAGACTCATTTGTAATAAAAATAATTATCAAGACTTTTCTTTAAGTATGGTCTCTTAATTACTATTATATTATTAACCATTAAAATAATATCTGATTAAAAAAAAATTATTATCTTAAAGTTATTTATTTATTCAATTTTAATTCTAAATTTATCTTTAATAATTATAAAAAATTAAAAATTAAAATAATTTTATAAATAACGTTATAGTTATATAGTAAATTACAAAATAAGAGTTTATGTATATCTTATGCAGAGTTAAAGATGAAAAAAGTTAAATAAATAAATGAACCTCATTATCTTAAGATAATAATGATAAAAATACTGTTATGTTGTTATTAAGTAAGTTGTTAATCTGCTGATGACTTTATTAATAAACACTCGCCATTCCCCCATTTTTCGCCACCGACTGCACTTTCCCCTTTCTTCTCTGTGTGTGTGTGTGTGTGTGTCGGAGCTGCGTCGACGAACCAGATCTCCAGTGGAGGTAGATCAGGGCTGTGCTGGATGTTCCAGTGGAGGTAGATCAGGGGCTGAGGTGACGATTTTTCAAAGGCTCAGTGCGATATTTCTGCTGTTTATATTGCACGGTCTGATCATCTTGACCAGCGCATTTTTGAGTGATCTTATTTTGATTAATGAGAATCAGCCTTTTGGCTTGTCAAATTTTGATGCTTGTAAATGTATTCATGTTTACTTTTTGTTTATACTCTTTTTCGGAGGAAAAAGACTTGTTCAACCCTCTTGTTCAAAAAAAAAAAAAAAAAAAAAGATTCCGTCAGTCGTTGTAATGTCCGTCTTCCATGGCTTGAAACATTGTTGAGTTGTTGTTGCATTAGCCACTCAGCACAATGCTGTTGTTTCGTGCAGGCAATGGACAAGGAGGTTCTAGATATGGCAACCGATGATGAATCGGATTGTATTGTTATTGGGTCTAATTCCTGTAACCCAAATAAAGATGATGCTTCGAAGCAATGTGTGAGTATGGATGGCATACCCAACTCTTCGCCGCCGGCTGAAAAAGTTGGATCAAGAGATTGTCTTGAAGATGAGAACTCACACAAAGAGCAAGAAATGCTCTGTGTTAAAACCTCGAACTTGGTTGTTTCATCATCGGACAAGAGAACAAATGATGAATCTCGCCGGCAAAGTCATCAAAGATCGGTTCACGGTAAAACGACGTCCAAATCCTTGAGCTCTGGAACTGGATGCCAACGGAGCACTGTTCCACAACCAATTGCTCATACAACTGAAAAGCGTTGCGTGGATGTTCGACCTTCTGGTAGTTCTGTTGTTGCTAAAATTGGAATCAGACCAGCTACCGCTGATAATGCACAGCAGTCAAACAGGATGAAGAAGACACAGGTAGGACACTTACGGTTTTCCTTTTATTGGTCCTGATGATGGTATCAGGTATCCTTCCCTATTTGAAAATTAGATGTTTTATGTTTTCTTTACTCTTGCAAAAGTTTATTTCAGCACTAATTTATTTTGCTAGTTGTCCAGGCTAATTCTCCTCTCGTATCAAAGGAGGCTCCACCTTTTGATAGTGTGAAACATCGTGATGAAGATGTCAGCTTTGTTGGTTCTTCGTATCCTCATCAATTCCCACGTGCTTTTGTTTATCTATTACAATTATTGGAGCCAGTTTAAATTTTCCTAAGCATCTTTAGAACTACCACATCAATGAAAACAGGGAAAGTCAAGGTAACTGTGCCTTCAGCTCCTACATTTAAATGTAGTGAACGTGCAGAGAAAAGAAAAGAGGTATATATATATATATTTTTTATTTTTTTTCATGAGTAGGTTCCTCTGTAAATCTGAATTTTCCCATGTTATATTTCAGTTTTACTCAAAATTAGAAGAGAAGCAACAAGCATTAGAGGCTGAACGAAGTGAGAATGAAGCTAGAACAAAGGTTTGTACTTAGTACCTAAGGTTTTATACCATAATAATGTTGTGTTCGGTACATTAGAATTGAGGGAGATGGGTGAGAATGGAATTCCATAATTCTAATGTTTGGTACAAAAGGAATCGGAATAATGATTCCAATGGGAACGAAATTCCACCTTTTTGTAGGAATTTGTCCTAATAAGAGGAATCAAATTCCATTCTTGCCATACACAATCCTCTTCCATGGAAACTACTCCATTACACGTGAAGAAAGGATATTGTTCTCCCATCACAATGATATGCCCAATGTAAATATGAATCTTAGCGATAATGGGATGTGTGTGTGTTATATCAAGTTATTTTCCTTAGAGGCACCTCTAGGAGACTTTCTTATAGGTGCCTTTATATCACTCCATAAATATATGGTAGGGTAGATATAACCATGGCCATAATGATAAATATATGATAGAAGTTTTACTTAAATTGAATAAGTATTGATTCTTGATTTAAAGGTCTTAGTGTTGATTAGTTTTTGTTAGATTTTAATCATTCATTTTTTAAATCATCAAATCTTAATGAACATAACTTAGATTAAGTTGAAATTTTAATGCATAATAGATTATATTATAAAATAATTATTTATAAAAATAATTAAAAAATGGTAGCTGTCTCTAGGAAAGTTCCCTAGATATCACTTTATGAGCATTTTTTATATTATAAAAATATACAAATTTATAAAATGTATGAATATGCAGATAAGTTTTGACACAGTGGTAAGGTTGTTTTTCTATTGTGATTTAGATATTACAAGTTTGAATCATAGGAAGCAGTCTCTTCATTTATAAAGGTAAGATTACATAGGTTTGGATCTTTCTTAAACTTTAAATTCGTGAGAGTTTTGTGGATTTGATTTGTCTTTTTGTAAATTATATAAATATGATTAAAATATACGATGTAAAGAAAAGGTCCAACATAATGCGCGAGGCTCTCACCTTTGGGTCCAGGGAGGGTCCAGTTGCATGGACCTTCAATCTTATAAATGGAGAAGATGTTTTATAAGATTCGAATTTGTGACCAAGAGGTTACAACGAAGCAACCTTAACATTCCACCAAGGTTCACCCTCTACGATAATCATATCATGTATTTTTTTGTTTTTATTTAATATTATAGAGGCAAAGAAAACGATTCACATTCTATTTAACCAAGATATTTGAATTTCTTTATTGTTTTCGACAAGGTTTTAGCTGAATTCAGTGCCTAGACAACTATCCAAAATCTAATTAATTGCAAAGACAAGTCTGTTGCTAAAAGAGAAGAAATCCAATTATAGTATGGTGTCCGGACAGGATTACGGCAAGCACCTGATTTGTGTTAAACCTAACTTTCCAGGAGGAGCGAGAAGCAGCTCTCAAGCAACTGAGGAAGAGGTTAATGTTCAAAGCAAACCCCATTCCTAGCTTTTACCAGGAGGGCCCACCTCCTAAGGTGGAGCTTAAAAAGGTATGATAAACTGGAAATTTCCATTTGCAATCGCCATGGCAACTACTTGAAGGAATACCTGATCCTTTGCTGTTGCCTTTTCTTCTTCTTTTTACAAGCTAATTTAAATTTGTGATGCTGTGAATTTAAATTTTTCTTTCAGCCGCCTCTGACCCGTGCTAAATCACCAAATTTCACTCGGAGAAAGAGCTGCAATGATGCAATCACTGCTGCACCATCGAATAACTCAGATGCCAACTCAAGTAAGGTAGGTCGTCACAGCCTTGATAGTCGAAAAGAAAAGATAAAGACCGGTGTTAAGAATGCCAATGCTATTCCTAAAGATAAAATGAACACAAAACCTGAAGTAGAGAGTTCAGAACCTGTTCCTGTTGAAGTGGTGATCGAGGCAAATGGTGGTGGTATTACAGTGGAATAGCGGCTCAGTTCCTTTAACCATTCCATGCTTTACAAAGCCCACAACTTGCTTGTGCTGTGAACACTACTATTACGATGGGGACTGTACGATCAATGTGTTGTGTTACTAATGTAAATTTAGCATTCTCAATGTGATCTTGAACAATCCCTCCACGTGTGGTGCGATTTTCTTCGCACCACCCATTTTCCGGTGAACCATGTAGCATTTTCATCAGAGCATTTGTGAGCACCGAAATATAAAGCTCTTTCATACTCCCTGCCTAATCGAGTTCACACACAACATACTTGAAGATCTATTGATCTGAAGTGGTGACTGGTTAGTCAAGTCGAGCAATTTTTTGTGCCGTCTGAGTTCTTTAAGAAAATTCATCAGTATTTTCAGATTTTGTTTGGATGTAGTTAACAGGGGCTGGTCTGAAAGAATTTTTAACCTTGACCGGTCCAGGGGATGCTGCAAAGGAAGCTCAGCGGCGTGAGAAGTCATTTGTGATGTGAACCGACCAATATATGGTTGTGGTATTGTCAGCTTGACTAACACGACTGCAATCTGCAACTTGAAATTTTGGTAGTGCAAAGCATGATCTAAACAAGTAGTAGTACACTTTTTATTGTTAGCTTGAGGTTAAAGTTTGGAATAATAACAAGAATAACTTGCAGTGTGCTGCCACTGATGAAGGTTCCCTTCATGCGAACCTCATTTTGCCTTCTCCTTTTTCAAGTGGCAAGCGCAAAAGAAATATGCTTTGCTTCAGGGTAGACCACCCAATGTTAATTATGTCAGATCCTTGTTTCTTTGCTGGATTCAAGAAATATGATCTCATGGTTTTTCTTCCATGCGTTGCTTTTATTTGTTCTTTATGGTTTTGGTTGAAATGGCTATTAGAATGAATTTGGCTGTCAATGGGGTATCTTATGTCAACTAAATCAGAATCTTTCAGGTAAAGAGGTATAAAAAGAAAGGTTCGTAAGTGTGTTCCTGAAGCTTTATGAACTTGAGTGGTGAAAGTATCTTTGTGTCTAACCTCAATCAAACATTCTGACATAGACTCTTGCAGCCTGTTTGGCCCCTTTAAATTCAAGGAAATGCAAGTTAATGACCTCCCATGCCATGAGAGATCATTGTTTCTATTGTTGCAGGTCTCCTGAACCACCCTATAATCTCAAGACTGCAAGGGCACATGGAAATGCCCCATATGATGCAGCAAGGAATATTATTTCCAAGTTCCTTCTATAAGTTAAGATGGCAAATCAAGCACTATGTCCTTATCATTTGAACATTTGCTCTAGCTCTTCTTCTTCTCCTCCCATGTCCCTCTGGATAGATTTGAGTGGAATGTTGTCTGGTTCGAAAACATTAGGCCAACTAGGTGCTAGTTGTTTCGGACCAGGCTTCATTCCCCCCAAATCAACATTCACAGGAATCAAAAAGGCAGGAACCCTGAAACACATCTCACTGGCAGGTATGGGTGAAAAATTCTCTCTTATGTATTCCCCCTGGTTTCTGTTCACTGCAAATCATAGTTTTGCCATTTGATATAATTGGTTTTTGGAAAGCCAACACATATTGTCATCACAGAAGTTCACTCTGTTTCATCTGAACAATCAACCAGATTGCAATGCTCGATTTCATTCCCTACTGTTCGCTCTGCATATTGGCTTCTGTTGGGCTATTCTTCAGATCTGTTGATTGGAGAACAATTATCAATGCTCCTCTACTGGATGATTCTACCTTGGAGTGTGTAAATCAGAATTTGCAGATAGAATCCCTTTTTAGAATATGGTATCAAAGATGGTGTCATTAACCTTCTATTTCATTAAGAGAAAATGAGAATTAATTTCCTATTAAGGGAAAATGAGAATTAATTTTGATATAGATAGAAACATTAATATTAACAGAAAAAACCAAAAAATCCCTTCTCAATATGACTGCTATTCAAAGTGAAATGGTATTAACTTGTGTGCTATAAACAAATATTAATTACTTATGTTTATTACTGAGATTCTACTGAAAAATCACTTTTTGGTGGCATGAAAGAGAGAAGGTTACATGTAAATAGCTTGTCATTTTTTGCATGCTTAGGTTAGAAGTTTGATTAACTTATATCATTATTAGCTTATTGGTTACCTTAACTTCAAAAATTCAGAACTTTAAATCCTCAGATCGGATCAGAGCAAATAAAATACCATACTAGGGAAAAATAAGAAAATGAAGATCCAATGGTCGGATTATGAGAATAATATATGAAGATAGAAAACACATTTCACAATCCAAACCAGAAATCAGCACACTAGTACCAGCTTTTAAAAATTTATATCTTCAGATCCATAAGCCAGATCGGAAAAAATAAAGTTTTATATTAAATTAAATAAAGCATACTAACAAGGAAAAACACAAAAATAGAGACCCAATGGTTAGATGATAGGCAAATATATTAACAAAAATCACACATATTCACAATCTAAACCAGAAAACAGTACACTTGTGCCAACTTGAAAAATTCGTATCTTTAATCCTTATGTCGAATCAGGGCAAACAAAATATTGGTCCAATGGACAAGAAGTGTGCTTCTAAGGAAAAATATGAAAACAGAAATTTTATGCCAGGATTAACAGCAGGTATGCAGAGAAAAATCATACACGCTCAGATATCAAACAGAAAAAAGTAATTTACACCAACTTCAAATATTTATATGTTTAAATATATTAGTCAAAACATAACAAATAAGATATCAGATTAAACCATAGGAAGTATGCTAACAAAGAAAATAATAAAGATGAGTTTTGACGGCCAGATTGAAAGATGATTTGAAAGAAAGGATCATACCTAGGCTGAAATCGTACTAGAAAATAACAAGTTTATACTAACTTGTAGAGTTAGCAACTTTAAATCTGATGATGATTCTTTTCTCTGTATGTGGAGGAAAATAACAGCATGACAAAATCCTAGTAATGGATATTCATAAGAAAGAGAGAAAAATAGCCAAGAAGGAAAAAGATTTAATTCTTTCAAATAAATCCGTGAATAGATATCCATAAATACAAATTGAATGAATCAAACATGTACTGATCATAGATCTAAATTGAAAAAAATCAAAGCTTTTTGACAGCACCAAGGTCTTTGAATGCCACAACACCTTTGTGGATGAAGAATCACTTTCTAGTTGAAGAATCATAGCTCACCCAATGTTAGAGTTTCATCATACCCAGCTACGTAAAGGACGTCCCCTTTTTTTTTCTGAATTTGCCTCACTTGGCTCATCAGTATCCTTTCTTTGATTGAACTTTTGCATCCTTTGGCCGGTGAACCAGAGCTTCTTGGAGAGTTGGAGTAATCCAACCTTAACCATGGCAGAAAAAGCTTCTTCCTGGCCTGAGCTTTAAGTTCATCAAAAGAGTGTTCTCCGTGAAAGCTTTTCAGAATCCTTTTCTTTATTTGATGCATTCATTTGAACATTTGAACCCTTTTCTGGCTTCTTTCCATTCTTACGGTCACCATACTCATGCAAAGCAAGCTACATACTGATATAAACTAATCAACTGATCAGTTAAACTAAAACAATGTCACCATAGTTTCAGAAAAATCTATGCTTTTTAACCAGAGGCCTTTCTATACTCATGCCAAGCAAGCTTTCTAACCACATTGACACAAATTTGGATAAAAAATGTGACAAGAGAACAATATCAGAACATCAATTTTGTCTGTGTTGAAAATAATCTTATGTATCAACAAAACTTAGTTAAGTAATTGAAGAAATTTTTACTATATTATAAGTTTAGTCTTCATTAATAAGACATCTGATGTAGGACTATCATCCAACACTTCCTCTCACATGCATAATACGTATTTTTACTTTTTGGTAAGAAGTGAGACCCATGACTTGGTATTTTGATATCATATTAAAAGTTGTCTCATATATCAACAAAATTTAGTTGAGTAGTTAAAGAGATTTTCATTATATTATAAGTCTAGTCTTAATTGATAAGACATCTAATATTGGACTATCATCTAACAGTCTATAATTGTGATTTCTTTTACAATGACTTCCATTATTGTTCTTCTGGTTCTTCAAGAGCATGTCATAAATTGGATAACGATCCTTTACACCAGAAAGAGCATTTAATCTTACAACAAACATGTTCTACTTTAAATTTGAGTTTTTTTTTGTAATAATCCAATTTTTCAAATACCAATTATGAAATGAAAGGGATCTTCAGTTGAAAGATACGAATGTGGAGTTATGAGCAGATACATTGTGATTATTTTAATAAAGCATATATGAGTAGAAGAAATCTTAAAAATAAGGATGCAATATCGATTAGGTTATTCAAATTGAATTACGATATAAATCCAAAATTTTCTAAATACTGATCTTTGGTGTACATTTTTTAACGAACATGAATTCAGATATCATAGAAATGTTATTTTTAAAATTTTACAAATTGAAATGTAGATATTCAAATTTTTATTCCATGTAAATTACAAAAATGTATGTTTTGCAAGATTCGAACCCTTGTCCTCAAAAGATGGTATTTTAAAGTGTTATTTTTCATGGTACACTTCAAATTACAAACATCTTTCATCAAAGTAAACACTTAAGCTACATTTGTTTACACAGCTTTAAAGTTTCGTAAGACAAATGAAAACTGTGATAGATAAAAGCTTCATATGAATGTTATGCATTTGTCAAATGATACAACTATCAAACTTTTACATTCCAAATATGCCTTTAAAAGAAATTAATAAATATAAAAATAATCATTCATTTTTTCATAGTAACAATGAAATAACATTTCCATCAAAAGTAACATAGATGTGTCAACTGAGTCGTAGCCATCTGGGCTGACACGGCATGGTTTGATGGGTTATGTTTGGGTTGATTTTTGAAAATTTCATGTCAGTATGGTATAATATAAAAATAATTTTATAATTTTTAAAATATTTGTATTTAATTTAATATATATATTTTTATGTTGTATATAGTTTAGTGATTTGAA
Source organism: Amphibolis antarctica (assembly GCA_024699675.1). NCBI lineage: Eukaryota > Viridiplantae > Streptophyta > Magnoliopsida > Alismatales > Cymodoceaceae > Amphibolis > Amphibolis antarctica. The sequence continues at coordinate 9,759 of JAMKPZ010006636.1, forward strand.
TTTTTTACTAAAAGATGTATGGTTGTAGATTCGAATCCTATATTCAGTAATATTTTAGTAATTAAAAATTACATTAATATTATATTAATTTTTAATAAAATAAAAATATAATTAAAAATTAAATCGTATCGAACCTGACCTGACACAGTACGATACAAACCAAATGGGCCAACCAGACACAAATAGTGTTAGACCACTAAAGATGTCAATGGGCCATGTTGGCATGGCCCGGTACGAAAAAAATTTCGTGCCGTGGGTCGTGCCTGAGCCGGACCCTTAAGTCGTTCGTGTCGTGCCGACACGGCACGAATTCTAACACGAAATAGGCATGACCCAGCCCAGCATGAGACTATGACTAAGAGTGTCTTTTGGGTCAGCAGTCGAGTTACAAGAGGAGTGAGGGGATCGGTTGCTGGGTCATGTGGCCGGTAGGGTGAACAGTCATGTGCGTGCAAGGGGGTGAACGGGCCGTGTGGCCAACAAGGGGACGAGCCGTCGGATCATAGCGCTGGGTTCCGGAAAGAATGTTGTAATTTGTTAATTAAAAAATAAATTAATTTAAAAATTGTGCCGGTCAAAATCATATCATTGATCGACACAAATAGTATTTTTTTTACCACGGGCCGTGTCAACACAACACGATTGACAACTCTACAAGCCACCAAAAAACTCGGGTCGTGCCATTGATGTTTTTAAAGTAACATGTATGTTTAAATTTATTTCATAATCATTTTATTTATAATAGTCTTATTTTAGCCTTATGTGATTATAATAAGTACAATTAGGGGCATTTTTATTATTTCACTGTTAGAGTTAATAGTTTGATATGAAAGTTGTTCAAATATGATTTAAACTCTTAACCACTCTAAAATATAATTATAATAAATAGTGATTGGAACTAATTTTAACTCTATTTATAAAACAAATTTAATGTATTTAACTTCCAAAGTTTGTATTTGTTTATAGCTTCAATTTCAGTTTCAACTTTAGTTCTTGTACTATAACTAAAGTTGATAAAAATTGTTAGTTATTATTGAGATTATGTTTGACTTTGTTCATGAACATCACTTTCAACTTTTAGGAGTACTCTCAATTTCCATCATTGCCTTTATATTCCTCAATCTACTATTTTTATTATTTTATCATCATGTCTTCTATCACATCAACATTTATATATTTTACACAATAATCTTTTACAATTTAATTAAAATAACCACACATATACAATTTTTTAAAAAAAATTTAAAAAAGAATTTCTGTGAATTCCAAAAGGAAACAACAATCTAAATTTTTCAAAAATAAATAATAAAAAAAGGTTGGAGGAAGTTCTAGTGGTGCAAGTTCGCTAAAGGAAATTTTGGTGGTGCAAAGGAAGTTTAGGCGATATGCAAAGGAAATTCTAGTAGTTCAAAGGAAGTTTTAGTAGCTCAGAGGAAGTTCTAGTGGTATGCATAAGAAATTTTGGTGGTACATAAGAAGTTCCAATGGTTCGTAGAGGAAATTCTGGTGATGCAGAAGAAGTTCCGATGTTGTAGAGGAAGTTTCAATAGTGCGTAGAGGAAATTTCGATGGTTTAAAGGAAGTTCCAGTGGTCGTAAAGGAAATGTCGATGGTGTAAAGGAAGTTCAGGCGGTGCGCAAAGGAGATTTCGATGCTTTTGAGGAAGTTCCGGTGGTTTGTAGAAGAAATTCCAGTGGTTCAAAGAAAGTTCTGATGGTGTTTGAGGAAATTTCATTGGTGTAGAGGAAGTTCTGGTGGTGTTTGAGGAAATTTCGTTGGTGAAGATGAAGTTTCAGTGGTGCTTGAGGAAATTTAGGCGATAGTAAGAGGAAATTCTGATGATACTAAGAGAAATTTCTGGTGATATTTGAAAGTTCAGACGATACCAAGAGAAAATCACATTAGGTAACATGTGTTCAAATAAAACATTCATTAAAAAAACGATGAAAATCGATTTTCACCGCTCCAAAAGTGTTGGAGTGGGAAACGAAGTCTTTGTTTGGAGTAATATACAATATGTTTGTCAATATTATTTATTACCTTTAATGACCAATAATAATAAGAATTGAAATTAAATACACAAATAAAGCCTAAAATTTCAATTTTGTTGACAACTAGAAATTGAAATAAATAAATGCAAATATTACCTAACTACATATATGTATATATATATACACACAAATATGTATAATATATTTATGTATATTATATTATGATTATGACAAAATATTTTTTTAATTTCTTATTGAAGCAAAATTCTAAATTATTTTCTTCATGTTAAATTTGTATTGTATGTATCGTATTGACGCCATAGTAATTGTTTCATCTGTACAGGGGCAAACGCGTCCAGACGCCTCCGTACATATAACCCACACGAAAAACCCTAATTGTTGCCGTCACTTTGCGTTCCACCTCGCTGCTCGGTCTCCCCAGAGAACCCTGATCCCGGAGCAAGCAGAACGTCCAACAAAACAATGGTAAGGATGCCACAGGACCTCCTCCCATGTCTCCATCCTCTCGTCTTCGCTTTGTTTTCTCCGTCTTCTCGTCCTACTCTAAGTAGCGTAAGCTGCGTAACTCAACTGGCGACGCAATTGAGACGGTCTTTAGCACGATGGTAGATTGTGTTGGGAAAGTCTTTCTTTCTTGTTCCATCACCCCATGTTCTTATGTGTGTCAGTAATTTAGCGCTGTCGGCCATCTGCTTCACCTGTCATGCTTGTGTGAATGTCGTTGTTCCATAGATTTGGTTATTGGAGTAACTTGGTTTTTGATTGATAGATTGTCAAATGTCATCTTTTGGTTAAGTTCATGCCTCTACCGGTGGTAAAAATGGTTACATCCCTTCAGAATGACATGGAAATCTAGCGATTTATCCAAAGAACCGTGGAAGAATGTTTAGAACACTTCAGTTTAAGTTATATCTAATTTATGTCGATTTTTAGGCTTTTGCCAAGGCTCAGAAGACAAAGGCTTACTTCAAACGTTTCCAAGTCAAGTTCAAGAGAAGGAGAGGTAGGATGAATGTATGATTATTATTCACGTTTCTTAAATTTGGTGAAATAATATTATAGTTTTAACCTTTTCTCGTTATTTGGTTGATACAGAAGGAAAGACTGATTATAGGGCAAGGATACGGCTGATCAATCAGGACAAGAACAAATATAACACTCCGAAATACCGTTTTGTTGTTCGATTTGTATCCTTTTGTCATGCGATTCCAACGTAACTGATTTTTTGTACTTATTTTATGACTAAATTTTTTCATTCAAGTTTGATAAATTGTTTTTGGTACAACAAAAACTTTTCTTAATGTTATTCACCTCATCTCCCTTCCAAAATTACTTGCTTAACTCTAATAATTAGACAAACAAGGACATCACCGCACAAATAATCTCTGCTAGCATTGCCGGTGACTTGGTTCTTGCAGCAGCCTATGCTCATGAATTGCCACGTTATGGGCTACACGTTGGTCTTACAAACTATTCTGCAGGTATTATTCCATTTACGTATAGCTTTGCTACTTGTAGCAACCTATGACTATTAATTTCCACCAGCATTTAGTGGATGTCTCCCTTTTAAAAAAGAATTTGCTAACTGGTGAGTAATTCCTTCAAAACTAGCTTATTGCACTGGCCTTCTTTTGGCTCGACGTGTGTTGAAAAAGCTTGAGATGGATGAGGAATACGAGGGCAATGTTGAGGTTTGTCTTTCTTTTGCTCATTCCTTATTGTAAAGTACCTAAGAGATGGTTGTTTGGTTTATTTTAATTTTTTAAATTCGTGCCTCTAAAGTATCATTTCTATAGGCTACTGGAGAAGATTATTCTGTAGAACCTGCTGAAAGCAGGAGGCCTTTCCGAGCTCTTCTTGATGTTGGTCTCGTTAGAACTACAACTGGAAACCGTGTTTTTGGTGCTCTGAAGGTATTTCTTATTTTATATTATAGTACAATGTGATATCTTCAGCTGTGATAATCTCTCATGATTGTGTTTTGGCATTGATTCCTAAAAGATTGTTCTATTCGATTTTTAACACAACATGTTTTGACCGATTCTTTTGGCATTGCCGGTTTCATATGCTCCACCAATATTCTGCAAGTTTCAACAAAATATTAAGTTGGTGTTGACATTATATTGATATTTGTTTTTATTACAACCCATTACGTTATTGCTTATGTTGTACTTCAATATGTTAGGATAGGGCCTGTTTGTTTTTGAGATTTTGCTTTTTGTTGCTGAAAGAAAACCCGTTTTGGCAAATGAGGTTTACATGGAAAAAGTTACATTGGTTGAAAAACTCACTCTCTAGTGTTTTATTCAACTGTTTAATATAGCTTCTTTGTTTTTATGTCAATGGAGACAAGGAAAAGCCTTGTCCCCCATTTCGTATAAATGCTACTTTAAAAAGTTATAAAAAATGCTTCACTTGCTCCAGCTCATGTATTTTTATCATGAGGTCCATTCTGTCATATACTTCATCTTATTATGGTTACAAGCACATTAGAGTTGATTAGAATCTTGACGTAAGAAAGGGTTTGGTTGATGTCAGCAATATAATAATGTCCGTTATATCTCTGCATCCACCAAAAATGTAGTTCTTGTTAGAGTCTGTGACTTCTTTTTCTTCTTTGCATGTTTTTCATGATCTTGTATTTGGGTATATAATCTCAGGGCGCTCTGGATGGAGGACTTGATATTCCTCACAGTGATAAGAGGTTTGCTGGTTATAAAAAGGAGGAGCAGCAGCTTGATTCTGAGTTTCACAGGAATTACATATTCGGTGGGCATGTTTCTTCTTATATGAGGGTTAGCACTTGCAAACACCCTATAAAATTCGTATTTCTCTTAGATTTTATGTTATATTCTGATAATTGAATAATGTGATTAGATTCTTATACGAGGGTTAGATTTTATATTATATTCTACTAATAAAAGTATCCATATGGTAAATCGTAGTTCCAGATTGAGGTCTTCTTTTTTTTGTTATTTTGTTAACCTTAGATTCTGATGGAGGATGAGCCAGAGAAGTACCAATCACATTTCAGTGAGTATATAAAGATGGGCATTGGACCTGATGACCTGGATGAACTGTACAAGAAAGTTCACGCTGGCATTCGTGCAGATCCATCACCAGTAAAGTCCGACAAAAAACCACCAAAGGAACATAAGAGGTGTGTGCTTCCTGCATTTCTTGGCCGTCCAATATTTTCCAAAAAAAGAACCGTTCTCCCTTTTGTGTTTCAATTTACATTCTTCTTTCTTCTGTAACTTTTTCTCTGGAAAATGTAGCTAGTTTAGAAATATTTGTGTAAAGTATGCAAAGGCTGAGATTTTGAAACTTTGTTGCATGAGCCATTTTTTTTAGTTTTTTCCTATTTCAAGCCGCATTTCATCTGTTTATTGGTTATACCCTCCGCTGAGTTCTTTCTTGCATGACTCTCTTTATCTGCAGGTTCAACCCGAGGAAGCTGACCTACGAGGAAAGGAAAGCTAAGCTCATCGAACGTTTGAACGCCCTTAATGCTACTGCTGACGAAGAGGATGAAGATTGAAGTGGCAAGTAGGTTATGGAGGATGGAATGGGAGATTTCTTGTTCCTTTCTACCCTTGAGTTTTAGCCAGATGCTCCTTTTGTTAGAACGTGAATTTTGCCCTTTTGCTTGTTAATTATGGTGTTTGTATTCACACATTTCAAACGGATTTCATGATTCAGTTTTGTTTTCAGTTTGTGGAATTTCATGTGGTTTTTTGTTAAGGAATATCAGAATCGTACTTTCTCCCGACTTCTGTTCCGCTTCCAATAGCTTGTAGAAATCTGCAGGTAGTAGTAAGCTGTGTCGTTTGTTTTATTTTATTTCGATGGATTCAATTATTCATGTGTTAAGTGGGTTGGGCTTAACACAATTCGGCCCAAAAATGTGCCATTGAATGGGCTGTGTTGGGACGGTTAGTAGGGGGTTTGTGTCTAGAAATTAAGAAAAAAGAAAATTTTATTATTAGAATATAAAAATTTAGAATATTTTTAACTTTTAAAAAATTAAATATATATTTTTTAAATTGTTATAAAGTATATAAATAATCTTATAAAAAATTTTATTTTTAAATTTTTAATAGTTTAACAATAAAATACAAACACCGCAAGTGTCTTCGGAATTTATTAAAATGCTGGAGATTTATTTTCTATCATTTTCATTGCTTACTCACTCCAATATGACGTTTATTGTTTTTTGTTTTCTGTGTACGTTAAAAATTAAAAAATATAAATATTTTATATTTTAATATAATTTTATATTATCTATATGATTATGTATTTAATAATAATTGAAGAAGATTAGGTAAACGTATGAAGTGAGGAAATTACATTAACAAGAATTGTTGACTTAATAAATAAGAAATAATGAAAAAAAATTATAAATAAAATAAAATAATTTAAAATTTTTTAAAATACACAAATATACGAAAATTTAAAAATATTTTCAAAATTTTCTCTCTCTGGTATTTTCGACATGATAGTCTCCCCTAAATAAGAAACATAGGAGAAAGAACAAACATGTGTAAAAAGAAAATAGAGGAAAGAGAAATAAAGTGAAAAGGGAAATTTTAAAAAGTTATTAAATAAAAATTCTATTTTAAAAATGGACGTATATGTTTAAAAATTATGTTCAATTAATTTATGTTTATTATTATAATTATCATTTCTATTTTTAAAAACAAATATCAATATTAATTTTAATATAAAAACATTTATATAAAATTTGAAATTAATTACGTTAATATACAATTTAATTTAAATTATATTCCTTGAATTTCTTAAATTTTGAAAGTATTTTTCGACTAGTATCATTTCTAAAGAGCATTTATCCCATCACTTACTCTGCATCTTATTTATGACAAGCAAGCTCATCGAACACCGCCCTTCTCATTGCATATTCCATGAAAGCTAAATTATCCTGTTCTCAAAGGAAATTATTATTGACAATCAATTTTGAATTTAAGGTAATTCGAATTTATTGTAATTTTCTTTTCTCCAAGAGCGATTATAAAAATTCAAAGAAACGAAGCAAAGATAAAGATAACCATTACACAATGTTTATACCGTCCAACACTCAAAATACGGGTCTTAATTAAAAATTGAAACAGTGTTGTTAAATCAGACGACAAAAAGTAAAAGTTCTAAAAGCGACAACATATGACCATGCCCAATGAGACGGCAGTAAGAGGCTGCTGAAATATTACAACCTCCTCCCTCTTCTACCACCCTTTCTGCGAGTGCTGTCCGTGGGAATTGGAGTCACATCCTCTGCTCAAGACGAAAACACACGTTATTGTCGTCATTTTTCAAAACCAAGCAATATAAGATGACGATCGAAGACAACTAATGGTGGTCATGCTGGTAAATGAGACTAAAATTCACGTCGGCAACGTAAAAAATATCAAGTAAACCTGCAATCCCCCATTCCTTCCATATTATGTTCTTATATACCACAACAAGCAGGTAGAATTATTTTTTACATAAGCATCGACAGTTTAAATAATGAACCACTAGTTCACTCTTCCACGGTTATAGTACTATTTTTTCCACAAGGCATTCAAATAACATAAAACAATCCAACCATTCTAGACACAGAAAACTTGAGAATGAATAAATACCATCTGACTGAGGGTACGAAATGTGAAGTGTTGCTTAAAAGAAAGTAAAGTTCTTTAGCAACGGAAGCTTTTGATAGATATCATGTTGAAGGTTAAGGGAGGGTTTGCCAGGGCATATAAGGGGGGGGCCATATCCTAAAAAAATTGGCTGTTTGCCAATCTAGACGATTGAATATTATGAAACCAAACAATGGAATAGAGAGCTAACAGCTTACCAATGCGACCAATTTTCATTCCAGAACGAGCAAGAGCTCTTAGGGCAGATTGAGCACCAGGCCCAGGTGTCTTTGTTTTATTCCCACCAGTAGCACGAAGCTTAATGTGCAGGGCAGTAACTCCAAGCTCCTGCGTTAGTTTAAGGAAAAACATTATCCAACAGAGAACAATTCCAAAAAAAATTCGGTAAACAAAGTAAACTTCAGTAAACTGCACCTTACACCTCTGGGCAACATCCTGTGCAGCAAGCATGGCAGCATATGGAGAGGATTCATCCCTGTCGGCTTTGACCTTCATGCCTCCTAGGGTAAGAATAACATGCAAAAAGAGGTAAACTTTGGCCTCAAACAAAAAGTAAACAGAAAACCACATTGCCTATGTAAATCAACTTGTAATATTCTCCGACAACCAAAAATATCTTTGATAAAAGATTCATGCTCTTTTACAGCATTCGAATTCAAGATCAAGATGTTGAACACTAAAAAAACAAATTCAGGTGACAAGGACACCTAGCTTATGGTAACACATAAGGAAGTTTTTCCATATATGCTCGAAATTTAATGACTTCACATAATACTTCATATAGATCCTGTTCCTTGCATGTTAGAAAAATGTATAGATAAAAACAGCAGCAATATGACCTGATACGGTATGCAATATAATTCGCTAGATTGAAATCATATGCATAACAAATAGTAGAATCACAGAAGAATTTAAAAAATACATACAGCCCCCACCACTTCGACACCATTGATTAACTTGCGATGAACTCCATGTGTAAATAAAATTTTGCACACAGGACGTCCATCAAAGATTTACCAAAAAACACTCTTCATAAGACTTCAAAATTTTCGTATCATAAGAAATTAAAATTCGCCAGAATTTTTCAAGTCCAATATAACTACTACTCTAACAAAAACGCTATATCAGAACACACGTGTTTCAATATCACGTACCAGTAATGCGCACAAGTGTCTCTTTTCCAGACAAATCGGTAACATGCTGCAATACATACATTTCAGAATATAATGCACAAGTATTTTGAATAGGAATGAATAGCACGAACGGTATTCTTTAGATTAGGAAAGGTCAAATTACGTACGATGAAGGTGTCATTGAATGAAGCGAAGATATGCGCAACGCCAAATACATGTTCCCCATCGCGCACAGTCGGTCCAAGAGTAACATTCTCTTTTACCTCCCTTGTCTTCCTTCTCGACTGAAAAAGAGTAATATAAGAGACATCAGGATAACAAAAGAAATGGAGAGAAAAACACCAACTTCAAATCCCGCAAAGTCAGTCAGATCCAAATAATCAAAAATGACATTTAACAATCAAAACAAGAATGAACCGACACACTAACTCAAATACAGGAAAAACAATTACAGTCTATGTCCTTGGTGAACACCGAGGTGGATTGAGAAAACAACAACATGAAAAATCATTATTCTGACGATGACACAAAAGATGAATCGAATACGAAGACAACGAAGCGAAGACGATTGGATGAAGATTTAGGATGAGGTCCTGCGGCATCTTTACCATTGTTTATTGGATGTCCTTCTTCGGGGATCAGGGTTTCGGGGGAGACCGAGCAGAGACGAGGAACGCAATGCGGCAATGTGACGGCGGCAGTTAGGGTTTTTCGTGTTATTTATAGGGACGGATGCGCATAGACCCTTTTGCCCCTGCACATATGAAAAAAATACTAGTGACACCAAAACAATAATTTAGAATTTTACTTCAATAAGAAATTTAAAACTATATTTTGTCATAATTATAATAAAATATACATATACATATATAATATCCAAGAAAAGATCATATAAAATATAAGTGAGAAGGAAGTAAAATTTCTTGTAAGAGGAAAATGTATATGCTGATGCTCATGAATATATTTTCCAGTATATTTAAAAGTTGGATTTAAGTTTTTTTAATGAGTGGATTCTAATTTGTGAAAAAAAAAGAAAATTATCTCGAATAGAAATAATCCAAATAAATGATAATATTATATGTATT
>JAMKPZ010006637.1:0-20439 GCA_024699675.1 Amphibolis antarctica
TGTGGTTGGCGCGTAATTGTGATATTTTTAAATTCTTTACTAATAATTTTCTCATTTTTAATTCAAGTGATTGTAATACAACGTCATGCACCTTTGAAAATCAACACATTTCGCGTGGCTGCAGTCCGTCTACTTGTAATTTGATTTGCTGGTGACGGAGTCGTGCGTGGGACCCTGCAAACCGTGTTGTGATCGTGGCAGATTTTCGTGTTGCGTCGGTTTTTTCCGCATGTTCGATGGTTCGTGGCGGATTTTATGCAACATTTATCTATTGTTACAAATTATTAATTTCAGCAATATTTTTCAGAAAAATTTAAATTATTTTTTTTAAATTTTTTTGTTACATGGATACTGTTTATTCCTTTTCATTAATCTATGTTTATTATCCATCTTTTCAGCAATCTTTCTTTCAATGTTATATATGATATCTGTTTACTTTTTGCAGCAACATTTTTTTAGGTTGTATTTCTCCAATTATTTTTTTAGTAATTTAAATTTAGGATGATAAAGAAAATATATGTAAATTAAGGTTATGTTTAATTTCAATAACGTTGTGATCATGCATTCACTTATGTGTTTAATATTTTGCACAATCCATTGTGTTTGTAACTTATTTTTATTAGTTATCTTTTTAAGCGATTAAGAAATGAGATCCAAGATTGAAGGATTGAAGGATCCAAATAAATTCTTAAGTACGAATGAGATCGAAGGATTGAAGTACGTTAGGCAACTCTTACATCCGAATCACGTATTCGACCTTTCATGATTGGTTTTGCGGCTTTTGCCCTCCCATGGCATGGATGCCATACGTCCATTACGTATATACGTTGTGTGTGCGACAGGTGCATGTTAAGTGTCAAATTTAGTAATAGATAAGAAGATTAATTGCATCAAAGGAATCCGTGTTAAGTGGGATGAGAATGAAGTGAAGAGACGTGTAAGGATTTTCCAATCAAACGTACGTAGGTTTATTTGAAAATAATTTAGGTACGTACATGCATGTAAATGTTGAAACCATGGTGTGAGTATAATTTGGCTAGACTGAGCATACATGTAAGCTAATATAAAAAGGCATATGCATGCAATGACGCAGGAACGTAGAAGAACGTCAGCACAACATGGCGACGGCATCGGAATGCTTGTCGCAGGAACGTGAACGAGCTTCTGCACAGCAAGGTGATGGCGTCGGAATCCATGCACCTAGCCTCCTTCGTCCTGCGTGTGACCTGTAAATCGGAATGCACCGAAGAGGGTGTCACCGAATCCATCGTGAAAGTAAAGTCACAAATCACGACATGAAGCCTGACTATCACGACATGAATATATAATTCTACCAGCTTATCAAATGAAAGCCCCACTCCAATGGCCAAGAAGTGGGTGAACTTAGTTAACCAATCCAATCACATCATTTCTATTAACTGTGCTTGATAATTCAGTTAAAAAATTCATAGTTATGTGTTCTCGTTTCTATATAAATAATTAATAAACCTACCTCTCTTTGGTCTTTTCATGACTAGGCAGGTACGCATCACTGTGAACAACACTACAACAAAACACTGGTCTAGCAACGAAGTTTAAAAAGTTATACGTATACGTATATAAACATATTTCAGTATTAATTTTTCAGAAGTTTCTCTTTTCGTTGAGAATTTGAGAACAGGTCCTTGAAATTTACATCTATAGGTTGATCGTTTAATTTAATATATATATTGTCACCTGAGCGGGGAGGTGTAGGATGCTCCAAAATCTAAGCGATAAGACGTGACCATTGATTGAGAATCGTTGACATTACGCCGTATCGTTGGTGGAAGCAAAGGCCTTACGTCGATCGCCGACACAAATGGCGTGCCGGAGCCTGTGTTGATGAGGCAGAGAGACATCACCTTATAGGAAGCGACAGCGAAAATATTAATTTGCATTGTTGCCATGTTTATCTTAATCTGTATCTACCATATTGACTGTCTAGCCATTGTTGCTTATTTTCTTTCTTTCCGGTGTTGTATGTATGTCTGCCTTCACTCACGCACCACACAAGTGCATGCTTATTAATTTCAATGATAGGGCATTTCTTCTTCTCTCAGCATATGGGATACGAGTTCGAGCTCGTATGGATTCGAACATGTGGGGAAATCAAAAAAGAAGAAGAGGTTGATGATTCATTGATCTTTTGGATCGATCGCTCTCGTAATAGTGAGAAAGTAAACGGTGGTAAGATTTGTATTTTGAAAAATTGAAAAATAGTGAGAAATTTGATGTATTATTTTTTTTTAAAAAAAAATATAAACTTCTCCTAAATTTCAAAAAGAATTTAATATTGTGATAATTTTAAATTCTTTACTAATATTACTCTTCTCAATTAATTCTATGGTACTATTTTTCTCATTATAGGTCTTACTCCTAGCTCCCACACTCTTTTCTAAACATGAGTTAATAAAAGAGACGGAGAAGAGAGTCGCTACTTAGTTAGCTAATCCAATTTGAGAGGTATACTACAAAAAATCTATATCCATGTAATTAAGAAGTAATGGATAACGTTAATTTAAGGTCCGACACCAAGGATCTAAATAAATACTTTAAGTACGCATGAGATCGGAGGATGTTAGCTAGGCAACTCATACATTCGAATCACTCCGGCTTTCAAATATATATTCATGATTGGTTTGTTGCGTCTTGCTCTCCCAAGGCATATATGGGTGCCATATATCCATAAGCTTTGTGTGTGCGGCAGGTGCATGTTAAGTGTAAAATTTAATAATAGATAAGAAGATCGCAACAAAGGAATCAGACAATCAAAGGGATGAGAATGATGTGACGAGACGTGTAAGGATTTTCCAATCAAACGTACGTAGGTTTATTTGAAAATAATTTACGCACGTACAAGCACGTAAATGTTGTAACCATGGTGTGTGTATAATTTGGTTAGTCCAAGCACGCATGTAAGCTAATATAAAAAGGCGTATGCATGCAATAAAGCAAGTACAGTGCATGGTTATGTAAGATTGTCGACGTGGAATTTAATTTTTTTCCAGAGACTCTCATCGTCAAGAAAAATAGATAATTTTCTTTTCAATTTAATGTAAAATTTTATATTTTTTGTTTGATAAGTTTCAATTTAACGTAAAACTTTATATATTTTTGTTTGATAAATTTTAATTTAATGTGGAATTTTATTTTTTAAATTAAATTCGATAGGTTTGAATTTGATGTAAAACCTACATGTTTGATTTTGATTTAAATAAGTTTTAATTTGATATGAAGTTTATGGATGTCTAAGTTGACTCATCATAAATTTCAATTCTGTTTTTTAAAACTCTTTTTCTTGTATGGGCCGAGACCAAGCCCATCTCTTTTTTTTATTTTCCGCTCGTTCGTGCGGTCCGGTCCATATCAACTTTCCTTGAGTCTTCCATTGCTCTTGTCGGCCCATCTCATTTCATTTTCGTCTGGCAATCTTGGGCCCAGCAGCACTCATGAACGAGCATGTAGAAAAGTATATGTACCTTTTTGGCAAGAAGAAATACAGAGAGACATTGTTATGGGTGGAAAATATTGAAAAATAATAGTCTCACGTAGAAAATAATAAGTAAAATTAAGACATTTATATCACTTGTGAGTCTTTTTCCACTAATCATTTAATTTTAGTGAGATAAAATTCATATGGTATCAGAGTCAGTTTATACATGTTACACGTAAGACATTATGTAGAGTATTCCAATGAGAGGCTCACAAGTGTAAGGACGTATTGAGAAAAATAGTCTCATATTGAAAATAATAAGTAAAACTAAGATACTTATACTACGTGTGAGTTCTTTCCTACTAGTCAATTGGTTTTAGTGATATAAAATTCATAGAAAATAGATGAGGTCTTAACAAATACAATGACAACTTGGGTAGAGAATGAAAGAATTCCAATTGCAAGAGAGTAACCGCAAAAAATTAAGACAGTGTTGAAAAAAGCTTTTGGTTTATTGTGTTTCCTTTTACACAAATTACATTAAAAAATGACCCTAAAGTAGGGAAAGAGATAAGGTCTATTTGTATATGTTGGAAATCTAAAAAACAAAAATTTAGAAAAAGGAAAAGGAAAATAAAATGAAAAATTAAGAAATAGAAAACTTTTTAGGATTGTTTGTAAACGTTGTGAAAAGTCTGAAAAAATAATTTTAAAAAATGTATAAATATTTTATATTTTAACATTTCAAATATAATTTAGCAATGGTCAAAAGAGGTTGAATAAGACTCGCGAGGTTAAAAAATTACGTTGTAATGAAATTTTCACCTATTACAAGAGTTTTTCAACCTAATAGGTGAGAAATGACTAAAAAATTTATAATTATAGTAATGAAAAATTTTAAAATTTTTTCAAATTTTATGAATGCACAAACTCCTGAAAATTTGAATTTTTAAATTTTTTTCCTTTTCTAAGATTTTTGAAGTATACAAACCCCTTAGTATTTAAGAGTTGCAATAAGAGATTAGAAATGATGATGTTTTGATTACAAACAATCAATATGAATAGTTGATGGCTCTCTTGGAAGCAATTAAGAAGACTAAAGCTTCTCTCATCAATCATTATGGTGAGATTTTAACTTTGCTAAAATCTATCTGTGATGACATTTGAATAATTAATTGGTAACATAAATATTATTTTTAGAAATAATGTCAAATTACTTAATAATGCTTCTATTAAAAATTTAAGTGTTGGTGAAGTTACCTTATCCAACAAACTTAAGCTTGACAAAGTTTTCTACATTTCAACTTTTCACATTAACTTAGTGTCTATCAATAGAATTACAATGGCTAAATTTGTGATTTAAATTTTTGTGAAACATGTGTAAGTGCAGGTGAACAATCGTTTGACCATCTAGACGGTCTTCCTCTCTTTTTCCTTTCTTTTCTTTTTTTTTGTTTTTTATCAGTTTTTTTTTCAGTTTTTTAATATTTTCATTTCCTTTATTTTTACAAATAAAATTGTTTTCGACATTCACCTTTGAAAATGTCAAGATGATATCAAATTAGTGATCGTGTCTTCAATTGAAGAATATTTTTGCTTCCTTCGTTGTGTCTCATAATTATCTTTATTTTTGTTACTGGGATTAAGGTGTGATTTTTCCGTAAGACCGCTTTCTATCTTCAAAGCAAGAGTAGGTAAAATATCATCTTATCAAGAATAAACACTATTTTGTTGATAGTTATTTGAAAAATTATAGACCTGTAACAGCATGGTCCTTTTATGGTTCATAAACTCCATTCAGTCCACACTAAACAAGATTGTCATGCATCATGATCATACTAGCAATCTTTGGATAGATCTTCAGGAGTACTTTTCACACAAAAATAAAAAAGCTCGTGAGGGTTAACAATTTAAGCTGAGAAAAAGAGAGTGCTATTGTTTATAACACCTTATTGAAAAGTCTTTGGGATTAACTGTACTTTTGTTAGTAACCACTAATACTGGTGCATTTAAGACTTATAATAAAGGATAAGAGGAATATTTTCTTTCTCACGGAGCTTAACGTTAATTTCAACAACATAAGAGATAAATTTCATTAGAAGGCCTATGCATATCTTGTACTTTTTATATCAGTTTGTATTTTCCTTTCTTTTCCTATTCTTCTATTTTCCATTTTCTTTAATTTGCCTTTCATGTTTTTTTAAATTTTTTTTCATTATCCTTATTTCTTTTTCCCTTTTTTTATAATACATTTTTTGTCTATTATTATTATCTTCTTCCCCCTTTTTATTTTTATTCTTCCCTTTCTTAATATTAATATTTATTTTTTATGATGAACTTCTTTCCTTTCCTTATTTCTGTCTCCGTACATTTTGTGCAGTAAAGATAGTTATCAAATTTGATAAAGTCACCTGTACTAATTAAGGGGTTGTTTGCGCATTTCACACAAATCAAGAAAAAATTGTAAATGAAAGGTCTTTGTTTAAAAACAGTAAATTTTGTTGATACAACGGTTTAATATGGATTAATTAAATCTTCTACCAGAAAACATAAAGGTGAACCAATATTTGTTCCTAAAACAAGCTTAGGTGAACAAGCTAAAAGAATTCTTAAAATCCATCTATCCAAATATAATTATTATAAAAAGAAGAAGTTGAGGGGCTCACAGTTAAAAATAGTATATTTAATCAACTTATGAATAAAATATATCAACTACTAAAAATAATTCAATGGTAAAATTTATATGTGAAATAAAGTAGATATTTATTTTTTTAAAATTTCTTTTCATTATTATCTTTACTGTGAATAAATTTTAAATTAATATATCTAGTGATTATTTAATCACGTGACATACTTGTGACAGTTGATTTAATAACCATGACATAATTATATCATGCTTATACGATAATTATGTATCGTGCAAAACGTAAGAAATTTCTTACGCACGGATCAATCGATTCATCACGCCCTGGATTTTTTCCGAAAAGTAATAACCGTTAAGGAAAGTTCACGTTAAAGTAAAGGAACGTGAAAAAATTACCAGGAAGGAAACCAAATGCTTGTGCAAGAAATAATGGTCGCAAAGGAAAATAACAGAACTTGCCAGCGCAAAAGCGATTGGCCACGTGGTTCGGCCACCTTTGGGCTTCCAACCATACCAGCGTACGATGGACCGATGTACCCAGTCGAACGACTTACCGTCTGCCACATCCAACGCACAAAAACATACCATACTACCACTCGCACACGAGGATCCAACGAGATCCAGCTCCTCTTGCCTCCAGATCTGACCTCGATTTTGGCCGATCCCTCCCGTTACGCGCTCGATCTGTTCTATCGCGTTCTGATTCTGTTCTTTTCCGCGGATTTGGGGTCGTAGTGGCTGCTCTGGTTGGCGTTTCAGGCGAAGATGGATTTCATGAAGGTTTTCGATCAGACTGTGAGGGAAATGTGAGGCGCTTTTATCTTTCCTTCTTGTCCTGTCGTCTGGTGAATGATATGATATTTTTGAAATTTGTATTTTTCTTATGATAAATGTTTTCTTTCCGGTTCTGTTCAGAAAGAGAGAGGTGAATCTGAGGGTCCTCAAGGTCCCCGAGATCGAGCAAAAGGTGAGAATTCCCTGTGTTTCGAACATACTTGTTTCTCTGCTTCTGCGGATGTAAATTTTTTTTTTGTTTACTAATCGAGGAGGATTCTGCTTTATTTGAATTCGAATTGTGTAATGAGCTTTTTGTAGATTTTAGAATTAGATTGAAGTGTCCGAAATTTTTTAATTTTAAATAAAGCCCGCACATTGTGCAGCATACCTCTAAGGTAACTGTTATTGTTTTATTTTGGTCTTCTTGTGTATGTATATATTCACTCGAAGAAAAATATGGTTCCATGCATCTTAAGTTGTCTTATCGTGAAGGTAACCATGTTATGCTCAGCTCATTTTTGGTTTAGAAAAAAAATCCCGTATATGTTTTGTTTAAACACGAAGAAATATAATTTGCTAAAAGCTTTCTAGATGCACCGGGGAAGTCTTTGCCCATGAGGTGGGAAGATCAAAATGATCTTAATGTGGTTGTCATGTCACACATAAGTTAAAGGTGAAGATGGTCTGTGAACATGAAATGGTGCTGGAAATTACATAGGTGCTTTACTGTTCCAACTTGCAATTAAAAGTTACTTCTAACAATAAATGTAGATCCTGCCTCTGTTTTTCCTTTGTCATCATGCCATATGGATGAGCAAAACCATCTCAATTATTTCCAATTCAAGTTCTTTCAGTTTTGCTTATTTTACTACTTTTGACATTTGGTTTCTATTTGATTTTTTTGTCTTTTGGGCTACAGGTTCTTGATGCAACCAATGATGAACCGTGGGGTCCTCATGGTTCTGCTTTGGCCGAGCTTGCTCTAGAAACCAAAAAATAGTATGTTCCTGGGAACTACTTTTCTTCATCCATTGAGGAAATTCGTAATTTGATTTTTTTTAAATCCATATCACCAGAAACCAACATTTTCCTTTTATACAGTACTGAATGCCAAATTATTTTGAATGTACTTTGGACAAGATTGTCTGAAACTGGCGCAAATTGGAGGAATGTTTACAAGGTAAAGTTGTAGACTACTAGAGTAGTGTTTGCTGTCATTCTATTTTCTCTTCCTATCTACTGGATTTTATGAGTAACAAAAAGTTTTCTCAGGCATTGGCTGTTATAGAATATCTAGTAGCAAATGGAGCTGAACGTGCACTTGATAACATAATTGATCATACTTTTCAAATCTCAGTATGTTTCTTTCATCCAAATTCGTAAAAGGCTTTTACTATAACTCTGTAAAATTGAAAATGAATTGAGTTTCTAGGCTGAATCACTCTTGCTTACTTTCTTTTTATTATAAAGTCACTTTCAGGTTTTGAATATGTTGAGCCAAATGGAAAGGATATGGGAATCAATGTAAGAAAGAAGGTTGAAACCATTCTGGGTATTCTAAGTGACAGTGCAAAAATAAAAGTAGTACGGGATAAAGCTGCTGCAACACGTGATAAGTGAGTAGATTGATTAGTCATATTTGTCAATATTTGTTTTTTGGATCAGGAATTATTAACTGAACATTTCATTTGTAGGTATTTTGGACTCTCCTCAAGTGGAATATCTTATAAGTCAAGTTCAACTTCATCCATTGGTAGCAATGGTTATGGAGGTTTTGGTGGTTCAAGAGACTGTGAAAAGTTCAATGATACTTACACGTACAAAGATCATTCAGATGAAGAATTTGGATCCAAGCGTAGCAACGAAGATGAGAAATCACAAACAAATATTAATGTCACATACAGTGAAAGGAACAAGCCTGAAATGGGAATTGCACCTCATGGCAGGTATGCAGAAGTATCCAACTTCATCTCATCATTTACCTGTTTGAATTGTCTCTTTCACTTTTATCTATGAAAAATACCCATATATTTTAATGAAAAATTTAGGAATGGTTTTGAATAAATAGAAAGAAATGATTTGTATGGTTGATCCCATATGGAGCAATTAGAATTTTGTTATTGTTGTGTCTGTGAAAAGCATGCATTCCCAAAAATTATTCAAGTCTAAAAGGGATTATTTATCAAAAACCTTTTACTTCATGTATTGCAAATCCTTAAAAACTAGGTTTGGAACTAGTAAATATCTTTTTATTAGAGTTTATATGTGTATGGGTTTAGTCTTACATTGTTTATTTACTTTTCTTGTCCTTGTGTTGCCTCTATAAATAGAGGCTTTATATGTTTATGGCATCCAATTTAAGCCTACTTCTCATTTTTATAACATTGTATCAGAGTAGGATCAATTACTTGTAAGCATATAAATAAAATCACAAGTGAGGGGGGATATTGGATTAATTACACATTAGTTAAAATAAAGATTAAACTTAAACTTATATAATGATGACCTTTTCCACTCATTGCTAATTGGGTTTAAAATTTAATTTCAACAAATTCTTTGCCTTTCTCACTCTATATGTTATTCTCAACATTTTATTATATTTTTGTTGAAAACATAAACATCCAACTACAACCAATTGTTATTTGTAGGTAAGTCATTTCTTTATATATTTATAGAAATCTTGTCTTCAGTTAACATTGTTGGACTATTCCAACAGTCATTTATGTTTTTTTTGGGTTCTACTAGTATTGTTATTTTTGAATTGGGTGGGTATATAGGAACTTGGATTTATAAAACTATTTTTGACTCTGATATAATGCAATGTAGATATCCAACATAAAATTTATTAGTTATAGGAGTGGGAAAGTCACTTATTCATATATTTATGGAAATCCTATCCTCACTTTTCTGAGAAGTCTCCTAAATCTGTTTTGTTTTTTGAAATTCCAGTCATGATGGGAACATATATATATGAACTTATTATGACTTTTCAAATTTATATTTTATCATCACCATACACATTACCACGCAAGTTAATGGGATTTCTATTTGGTCATGTAAGAAATGGCAGTCATTGCTCATTTCATATTTTAAGCCCGTGATTAAGTAAGCAATTAGGATTGCACAGAGCTGATCTACCATTATCTGAACTTGTGAACATATTGTAACCTTTCAAATTTATGTTGTATCATCACCATACAAATTTCCACACAAGTTAATGGGATTTTTATTTGGTCGTCTAGGACATGCTAGTCATTGTTCATTGAATTTTTAAATTTGTATTTAGGCATGCAACTACCATTAGCTGAACTTGCTGTTTTTCTTCTTTTCTTACTACATGATAGTAGTTCGAGGACATCAACCAAGCAAGGTTCTATTCCTTCTGTAATTTTAAATGCTCAAAAAGATGATGCTGATGATGATGATTTTGATCCACGAGGTTCTTCCAATTCTGGTCAGTGTGCTTGGAAATCATGTTTTACAAAGTTTGTGATTCTTGTACCATTTCACTTCTTGATTTATCTTTCTTTTTTTTTGCAAGAAAATGGTAAGATGGTTTTCATTAAAAATAAGGATTACACAAAGAGGCTTATCAATTGAATTTCAGAAACATATCATCTTACTTGTCTGGTATGTATCATATTCAACAGAGTCAACTTTTTCAAGTGTCAATCAAATGGATCTATTTGGAGACAGTACGGTAGCCAACCTCATAGAAATGCCAACATCTGTCCCAGCAGAAGCGGCTGTATCAAAATATGATGATGCAGCAGAAGTTGATCTCTTTGCAGATGCAAGTTTTGTATCTGCACCAGCCCATACAGATACTCCAACAGCTTCTCACGCACAGGTTGAATTGTCCATAGCTTTTTGTTTGAGTTTTATTTGTATCTTATATGTCAAAGGTCTGTTAAATATTTAACGTAACACTCTCAAAACCTTTCCCTGTTTCCTTGCTTTTAACTATCTGTATCTTGTTGTTGATATTGCTGCAGGAAAATGTTGACCTCTTTGCCAGTCAAACAAAAGCACCTGCTTCATTACCTAGTCAAATTGATCTTTTCAACACATCAAATTCAACTGCAGCTACAGCTACACCTCCAAAACCTCCCGAATCTGATCATACCAAGGCAAACACGATAGACCCATTTGCTGCTGTTCCATTGAACAACTTTGAGGAATCTGACATATTTGGAACCTTCAGCTCAAATTCCAATCCTGCAAATATAGAATCTTCGCATAGCTCTGCAGATGACAACTTCATTAGCTTGAACCAATCTTCGTCAGTATCATCCATTCAACCAACAAAGGACACCTTTCAAGTAAAATCTGGGGTATGGGCTGATTCACTGAGCCGTGGATTGATTGACCTCAATATAACTGCCTGTAAGTTTCTAGCCTTGTTTCCATTTTATTTCCACTGTATCTGGAATTCATAATTTTCTTACCAATGGTTTTATTGAAGGTTTGCTGCTATATAATTGTTGTAACGACAATTATATATTGCAAGATAATGCTTTTCTCTTCCACTTAATTATTTTTACGATAATAATATTTTTTTGCTTTGGGCCTATTCAGTTGATAAAGTTAAGATTCTTTTTGTAACAATCCTGATTTAATAACATTTAAACATAAATAAAGTAGTCATAATATTTACAAATGCAGAAATCTAGTAAAAGCAGTCAACCTTAAGTTTCTCAAATGAAGGACATCATGGTGCTCTACGTTCATTAAATATAAATGTATAATGGTGTTTGCTCTCTCTGAAACAAAACTACAAAAGGAAAACTGAGCATATCAATGGGTCGCAATGGTCTAGTCCATAGATGTACTTGAGCATACTGCTTCTCCTTTGTAGCCATCTACAATATTGTCATGTAACCTAAAGTAGAAAATACTACAGCTGAACTTCATGATAACTCAGATTAAAAGGTAACAATAAAATATGATAGGTAAATAAATGAAAAAAAATAAAATTGTAAACCCTATTCTTCCATAAAACTGATAAAACAAAATAAAATTGTAGACTATCAAAGTCTACAATTAATAACGTAAAACATTGATAGTCAAACATATAATCCATCAAATAAAGTTAGTTGATAAAATATTAGAGTTCCCATTGTTCCATTTTTATTTTTTTTTCCCACTGAATCATACATAAATGGTAAAGTCATGAATAAGAAATAACATTTCATTCATTCATCTATTCATTCCTTTCATTTATTAGTGGTTAACATTAGGATAACCTACCATTGACACATATATATCCTTTAGGCTAGCGTAGACTCATTCACTTTTCATTGTTTGACTCAATAAAATATTTAAAAAATTATTGTATTTTCATTAAGGGAGACTTACTACTCTCGAAGAAAACATTTATCGAAACCCAGATTCAAGCCAATGGGCTTTCTCTTTGCAACATTACTAGTTTCATCAGACTAGCACTTCTTTACTAACTTTTAAGGAAAGATCATATATTATATTACATAGCATTAGGTCTACGAATTTTAGCTTTCAATTTCATTAGGTATATTATTTATACATATAGACCATCAAATAATCTAACAAAACTTGACAAAAATTTCGAAAAACATCTATGTAACATGTACAATAATGGATGGGATTGGATGTCCAGTACCCATGCAAATGATGACCAAAGAGACATTTTGACGTTTGATGTGGATGTTCTGCCCTAGTCCTTGTCCTTAATTGGCAAGAACATTGACACGTGGGTTTGGGTGTCTGACCAGGACATATGGTAAGGAGTCTACATATCGTAAGGCTTTATTTGGACTTCTAGGTAGATGTTTAGTGGATTTCCTGTCCCTAACCCTCAGTGAGCAAATGTTCAATTGGACATCCAATGACTTCCACAAAATGAGAATAACCATTACACCTTTGGTGGCCAATATTTTGGCCTTGTTTGGGGCCAGTTCCAAGAGTTAGAGTTAAAGTTAAAATTAGTTTTGTGAACAAAATTGAATCTGCATGATAATTAAAGTGGTGAAAATTTATACATTAGAGTTTATACAGTATTAATAATGTTAGGAGTAATTTTGAGAATCACCCCTAAACAAAGCCTTTATACTAGAAGTGTGAAACGAATGTCTTAGTACTACAATAGGCTTAACAACACAACATAAAAATAACAAGTATGCAAAAATAAATGCAAAAGTGAAAACCTCTAATCAAGTGGAAGTAACAAGTACTTGTCGAAAACGAGAGAACAAGCAATAGAGATCAAATGAGACTCAACTCTTAATTTTCTACGGTGTTCGAAGTTGAAATACTTTATTATCAAACACACCTATAGAAGAATGATTTACATGCATAGACTACTGAATCTTGGTTGTAAAGGACAATTGTTTGCAATATATTTGTTAAACAACATGATTTTCGTCACTGTCAACCACATTAAATGGCTCATGAAGAGAACTCCACAAGCATAAAAAAGGGTTGCATGAAAAAGATATGAATTATCTTTAGAATGTTTTCATTTTTTTAAACTTCCACCCCGCCCCCCCCAACTGTCCATTTGCAACCTAATAGTTGCAAGTGAAAAGTGATCAATAGGAGTTGTCAGACTGTGTAGGAGGAGGATCGCCTAAGTGATGGACGAAGTCACTACTAGGGTTTTGGCAACAAGAACACATAGTTGGGAGGAGGGTGGCAGTTAGGATTTCCTTCTTTTTAGGGCAGCAGCTAGGATTCTAGCGTTGATATCATGTTGAAAATACAAGAGAAATAGGTATAAAAAAATTTATCTCATTAATAAAACATAAAACTTCCATTTATAGAGGCTATATAAGGAAAATACAAAAACACATAATCAATGTAGGACTAAATTAAACCCACACATAAACAACTAAAAACCCTAATATATTATTTTCCCTAATAGAATTATATGATAGTTTAAATATAAAACAAGAGGAAAATAAAATATATAAATTGGCTAAGGCTAAATAAAGGAAATTCAGAGATTTAAGTTATTATATTAAGGATGAAGATGGTATAAGTATATTAAGGATGAAGATGGTAGAGTTTTAGTAAAGGAAAATGAAATAAAAGATAGGTAGCATAAGTATTTTAATAAACTTTTTAATGGGATCTAGCATAGAAAACTCTTACTTGCAATATACAGATAGCAGTACAAAGGATATAAAATATAATTATTTTAAAAGAATTAACAACTTGAAGGCAAATAAAGCTGTTAGGTAAATGAAATGTAGGAAAATAGTGTTTTAATACCTATATTTAAGAATAAAGGAGACATACAAAATTGTAATAATTTTCGTAATATTAAATTAATGAATCGTACAATAAAATTATGGAAATAGGTAATTAAACAAAAACTAAAGCAAAATCACTGATAAGTTTATACCAGTGAGGTAATAATAGAAATTATTCATTTTCTTGACAACTAATAGAAAATTTTAAAGTTACGGTCCTTCATATATATATGGTTTTCGTTGATTTAGAAAAATCTTATGATTGAATACTTAAAAATCTATTAAGGTGGGTATTGAAAAGAAAAAGAATACTTATAGAATATATTAATATTACAACAAAGGTCCTCGTTAAGTTTATACATATTTGTCTCAACTATAATGAAATAGCTAAAGAAATTCAAAAAAATTATCTTAGTGTGTGTTATTTATTAATAACAGTTTTGGTTGATGAAAGTAAGGTAGAAATTAGTTAAAACGACAATTTTCTTTATGTTACAACCGTCCTGCTGTTTACCTGATTGTTGTTCACATGTAACCATGCAGCCAAGAAAACTACGCTGGCTGACATTGGGGTCGTAGGTGAGCTAGGCGACAGCTTCGACGACGAGAAAGGGCCGCCTACTTCGATGCTAATGGGAAGACCGATGGTTACAGGAAAAGGCCTAGGAAAATCCAGTTTCCCTACAACAGGAGGTGTCGGTAGTAACTTCAATAGCTTCAAATAACATTTCTATGCTTTACATCGTACCACAAGTTTGCATTCTGCGGCGGCTTCTTTCAAGTTATTTTTCTCTTAAATGGGAGCAAGCAATATATGCATGTATTTCCATTCCTGTCATCTACACCAGTTTCTGTATTCAAGCTTTACATCCTTATGATTGAACATATGGTTCTTATTCTTGAAATCGGAAATCGTATGACAATAGAAAGGAGAGAGACGTGTACAGCAAAAGCTTCGTTGACTACAGAACGTGCAAGACCCATTTTCCGTCATGTACAACTACGTAATTGAGTATATCCAAGGATAGAGGGCCGTATACTCAAGCATTGTGTACTTAAACGTCCTCAGCTATAAAGGTCAGCTTTCTGCCAGATGAGCTAGCTGCGCTCCAACGTTCCCTTACTATGTATGTCTTCGTTTTAAGAGTTTTAATTTCAGTTTCGTATAAAACTTATGTATGTTATTATTATCGTATAAATTTTAATTTCATTTATTTCTAACTTTATTTACTGAGGAGTTAATTTCATATAAACTTTTATTTATCATTATTATTGTATACATTTTAAAATATAAATTTTCATCACATTATTTACTATATAGTTTAATTTTATTTATTTTACTATTTTCAACTCTAATTATGTTCAACTTTCAAAGCTGGTTAGAGCCAAAAATAAATAGTCTTTCGTTATATAATTTATTATATTAATTTCAATATCAGCTGAGTAAATAGAAATCCTGTCGCCGTAAGAACACAAGATCCCGACTGGAACCAGTGTCAGGCTGAATAGAATCAAGAATGCGGGGTTGCCACCAGCACAGCAAGCACTGTCACAACGTCATGGTTAAGGCTGGCAGTATCTGGAGAACAGTACCTGTGGCAGATAGTGCGACAAGCTTAGGGATCCGAGGGGAATTGGGGGTGGACGCCAACAGCTTCTGGAGCGTAAAGCCACTTCTGTAGTCTGCCATTCGGGCGATTGTGGAGATGAGATTACAGGGATAACGATCAAATTTTGAGAGGAGTCAAGGTCTATATGTGTGATCGAATATGGGATGTGATGCTTGCTTGGAGCTGGTGATGGGCGAAGGGAAAACACAAGATTTGATTTTGGGTTACGCTATGGTATCGTTTATTGGGCATTACAGTGAGATGGGTTAAATTTTATAATTTTTGAAAAAGTACATAATTTACGATGACGATAAAAGATATAATTATATAGTAAAAAATATAAAAATTATTTGATAAATGATATCTTTATAATATACAGTAAAAATTATACTTACATAGTGATAAATGTGCCTGATAGATGATGCCCATATATTCCCTCAGGTATCGATTTGTAGCCTCACGGTACAATCTGTACGACTGTACAATTTAGTGCACGTAAGTATACGGGGAAGACAAGTTTAATAATTTTACATTAATAAATATAAAAAATAAATTAAATTTAATAAATACAAAACTCTTCGATTTACCTATTATCAATTAGTTTTAAGATGAAATTTTAATTTGATATTAGAACTAATTTACGCATTCACATGTAGACACTTAAAAAATTAAAAATAAATCACAAGTGATAAGTATTAGATTAATATAAATGTAAAGAATAAATTAAATTTAATATATAAAAAATTCTTCTACCTCTAACTACTTGATTTTAAGATAAAATTTCAATTAAAAGAACATATACGAGACATAAGTCTTCAATTAATAGAAAACCTTCATGCATGTGTGCCAGGGGAGGAGTATTCGTTCATCGGTACATACACGTACACATGAAACAAGCTTGCTTCATCGGCATTAACTGACCACATATATATATAACTAGCGTCACCACACGATCAATTCTAGCATTCCTAGTACGGGCCATGTAAATATACTAGCTCGTAGTACATCGATCTTTCCCATTTTATTTTGGACACAGGGACATCATCTATATATATATATATATATGTGCGTGTTTGTGTGTTGCTGGTGTACGTGGATCTAGATCCGAACAAGTTGCTGGATGTTCATGGGATAAGCCTCGGTCAGGAGGTGGGTGTTGTACGCCTTCTTGGCGATCATAACATTGACGGCTTCGGTCGGATGAAGGCCATCGAAGAACACGTGGCTGCCGCGGTGCCTGCATGCCCTCCCTCCCCTCCGGCACAGCACACCGGTGCTCGCGTCCAAGTCACAACAGGAGGCCGTCGCCTCCTTAAAACCTGTTCCCAATCATGAATTGATTAATTAACTTCGCAACTATAGTTAAAGCGAGCAAATTAAACCTGCAAATATGTATCACCGAATGCAATTAATTATGTACCTGCGTCGGTGGGATTCCGAATGATGTTGCTGATGATGCCGTAGGAGTTGACGATGACCATGTGGGAGCCGGCCATCCGGCCGGGTTTGGCGAAGTCCACCAGCGATATGAGATGGTTGTTGAAGAGGACGGCGGCTTCGTTGAGGACGTCCACGCAGCTTCCGTTCCCACCCTTGGTGTTTGCTCGCACCACCGGAACGCACCCGATGTTTTGGACCGAGAACAGCACGAATTTCCTCGCTCCTAACTTGTGTAGTCTCTGTAACATGCATACAAATATATATATATATATATGCATAAATACGCTGAACGTGACTTTGTGTCTCTCAAGCCGGCGGCCAGTCATGTACTTTCAGATTCCATTAATTTAGCAAAATCCCTGGAGATCGGCATTTAATAGCCTGACCCACAACATCTTAAAGCATCTGACGGCGTTCATTAATCCATCCTATTAATGTGCATATATATTATATATATATATAAAGACAGATCTGTTTTTTTATGTTTTATTTTTTTTAAAAGGTAAATAATAATAATACAATGTAGGTGGTAATTAAAATAGATTAATCCTGAAGGAAGTAAGTGAGGTTGATTACCGCGAGGTGAGAAGACAAGGTGGTGATGAGATGGGTGGTGAAATCGCGAAGGCCACCGTGCGTCGTCTTCTTGACGAAGTAATTGAGCAAGTAGTCGTTGCCGCCCGTCTCCACCACGAACAGATACTCCGACAGCGCCCCCATCGGTCGCTCCTCCCCGTTCTCCACGTTGAGCTCCTCCTTCAGCTGCGGCAGCGTCCTCCTCTCGAAGTTGGTGATCTGCTCGTTCAAGCTTATCACCTCTCCCTGCAACAGCACATTTAAAGTCTACTTGCCGTCAGCATTTAAAGTGTACGTATGGGGGGCCGTCGCGTACGTACACCGATGGAGCCGGTCTGGTTGAGAATGCCGGAGCCGCCGGAGGCGTAGTTGACCCCGTGCACGATCCGTCTCCCTCTGGTGTCCGGGTGGAGGAAGGGTGGGATGGGCCCGGGGAGGCCGAGCAGCTCACCCAGGCCGTCGATCATGTTCTTGCCGTTGGAGAAACGGCCGGAGGGACCTATCTCGGAGTCGATGCCGTAGGGCAGGTAGTCCGCTTTGGCGGTGGTGTTGGCGAGGAAGTTGTTGTTGCCGTTGTCGACTAGGGAGGCTCCGAAGACAAACACACCTCTCATCTTGGCCGCATTGCAGGAGGAGAAGACAAGGAAGACGGTGAGAGGGAAGAGGAGGGAGTGGGAGGTGGTGTACTCCATTGCCGCCGTCCGAGGGCTTCGAGCAGAGATATATATACAAAAACAGTCGCAAGTTTGAACGTAGTAAAATGCGCTTGCAGAGTTACAGTGGAAAAAAACAGTTGCCACTTCGACACAAAGTGCCACTGACAATTAAATTCTCACCGCTTCCTCTTTTATTTTTACCGTTGGTAAATAAAAAATCGACTGAGAGAGTATTTATTCGAGAGGTAAAATTAAATAAGATAAAATTTATATATTTTTAAAAAGTATAGAATTTATAATCTACGTATTTTTAGTATAAAAAGTTAAAATTATTTGATAAATATTTTTATAAATTGTTATAATATATAGTAAAAAATAAAAATATATAATAAAAAATTTGTTAACAAACTGATACCTTAGAGTTTTATTTGGTAAATGTTTTATGAAGTGCAGTTTTAATTTTGATTTTTTTGTAAATATTTTCATGTTATTATTATTGTATAAATTTTTTTATATAAAGTTTTATTTAATATCATTTATTTTATATTTTATTTTTAATTTTTTATAATTATTAAAATTAACTTTACGGTAAATAAAATCAAAATTAGTCATACCCTTATATTTAATTAATCTGAGTTTCGTCGGATCTTACAACTAACTACTACAACTGTTCAATCTAAGTTTTTACTACTTCCTCTTATTTTACCGTTAGTAAATAAAAAATCAACTAAAAGTGTATTTGTAAATAGTTCCTTTAATTTTGACAGTAGTAAAAAATAATTTTTTCAACTTTTCTTTTTAAACACAATTTCTGTATTTTCAATTCTCACATTATTGGAAAAAATGAATCACGAAAATTGATGTTTTTTAATATTTAAATAAATAATATTAATATTAAAATTATTTTTTTTAATGTTACATAATTAAATGTTATAATAAAGTTAATATAAAATAGTTGTCGGAAATCTACTAACGTTATCAAAACATTGGAAGTAGTTTTTACATTTGAAAAGAATATTTCCAAATGAATCCTAAGAGAGTGTTTCTTCGAAAAAAATAAAATTAAGTAAGATAAAATTTATATTTTAAAAAAAATTATACAATTTATAATGTAAGTACTTAATATGATTTTTTTAAATATAAAAATTTAAAATTATTTAATAAATATTATCGATCGTGTACAGTAAAAAAAATACATACGAAAAACTCAAACAAAAGATATGAGTTTCAAGAGTTTTAATTTTAATTTTTTCTAAATCTTTTCGTGTTATTATTATTGTTTGAATTTTTATATATAAATTTTTATTTCACTATAATATCATTTATTTTGTTATTCTTAATTCTAATACTTTATAATTGTTAAAATTAATTTTACTGTTAATAAATTCGAAATTAAACATTCCTTTAAATTCAATCGACCACTGCTACTGTCCAAAAGACTCGGTTGCTTTACTGCACTTAATTATGCACGAGATTGACAGTTGGCCAAATTAATCTGCTGAACCAAAATAAAAGAAAATATTGAGTACGATTATTTAATGAATCAAATATCCAGAAAATAAAAACCCATTCCGAGAGAACGCCCGCAATAACTCCACCGAAGGTTAGGTGGCCGTCCAAGTTATCGCATTCAACGCTTGTGGGTGGGGGTAGTTGGGGGAACTTTATTGTGCAAAAATATTTATTTCCGATATTTGCACTGTGCCTTTTATAAAGAAAAAAAGTTAATACATCTGTATTTAAGGTGGTCGATGTGTAATTATTGTTCTGCGCCCCTCCCTGCGGACACCCGCAACATTGCTCCCCTAACACCTACGTGGCAACAGACCACATCATGCGCGACCTTTTTTAAAAAAATATTTTTAAGTCACATGAGTACTACGGTGTATTAATTATAAGGTATTATTTTTATTTTAAATATTATAAAAATTAAAAATTAAGTCTTACATTTTAAGTTAAATTTTAAAAAAATTTATAAGATAAAAATTTATATATATAAATTTATACAATAACAATGATATATAAAAATTTATATCAAATTAAAATTAAAATT
>JAMKPZ010006638.1:0-13392 GCA_024699675.1 Amphibolis antarctica
TAGGGTGGTTTCAAAAGGCATGGTGTTGAACTTTCAATTTTTCAAAAAACATCCAAGGCAAGTTTTATCATTATTGTGGTTAATGATTATGATATTTTAGTGATGGAAATTGATTTAATGGGTACAATAAAGACCAAAAAATATCTCAAGACATACTTTTTTTCTAAGGACATAGGAAAATCAAGGGTCACTTGCTTATTGCTCTTATCATCTTCATTGTTATGCTTAGATCACTTCATCACTTGCTTGTTCATCATCAACACCTTTTTTAGCTTGATTATTTACCTTTTATTATTTAAACACAATTTACAGTAGTATTTTACAACATGTCAATTTTCAACCCAATAACTTGCAAAAACACCAAAATGTTTTTCAAGCAACAGTCACTACCACCAATCAAAACCCAAGATCACAGGATTGCATATAGATATGCATATTTTCAGTGCCAAGAAATTGAGAAACAAATCCAAAATTATTTAAATGCTAATTAAATTTTCCCAACTATTAGCAAGATTCACATCACCAGTATTACTAGTTAAGAAAAAGGATGGCACATGATGATTATGCATTAACCACAGGGAGTTAAACAAGAAGACGATCAAAGACAAGTATCTCATGCCAATCATAAATGAGCTTTTAGACAAATAGGGGGGAACAAAGTGGTTCTCTAAGATTGATCTTAGGTTTGGTTACCATCAAATATGTATGGCCAATGAAGATATACATAAGACGTGTTTGGCACACACAATGGGCATTATAAGTTTACTATGATGCCTTTTGGGTTATGCAAGGCACCGGTGACTTTCTAGGCCATCATGAATGATCTCTTCCATTCATATTTGAGGCGGTTTGTCTTGGTTTTCTTTGATGATATTTTAATTTATAGTGTCACATATAACATCCACTTGTAGCATCTAAACACAATGTTACAGGTGTTGACACAGAATACCTTGTATGCTAAGAGGAGCAAGTGTGAATTCACTGTGAATACAATCAATTACTTGGGGCATGTGGTGGGACTGAATGAAGTGGCCATGGAGGATGACAAGTTGAAAGCAATTGTTGATTGACCGGAACCAAAGAATGTCAAAGGGCTACACAACTTTTTGGGCTTGGCTAGCTATTATCGACATTTCATTAGGGACTATGGTAAAATTTCTCAACCTCTAAACAATGCACTTAAGAAGGATAGATTCCAATGGGATGAGGAGATGTGAACAGCATTCAACGAGCTCAAGGAGGCGTTAACTTCAACCCCCTACTAGCACTACCAGATTTTTCCAAGACCTTTGCCATGGAGTGCGATGCCTTAGGAGTGGGAATGGGAGCCGTGTTGATGCAGGATGGTAACTCGTTGGCTTTAATGAGCACAACTTACAAAGACAGACAGAAACAATTGTCAATTTATAAGAAAGAGATGTTAACTATATTGACGATGATTCGCAAATGGAGACAACTACTTTTAGGAAGACAGTTTGTGATTAAGACAGACCAACTTAGCTTAAAGTATCTCAATGATCAGAAGATTTGCTTGCTGAGTCAAGAGAAGTGGTTGACCAAGTTGTTGGGCTTCGCTTAGACTATAGAATACAAACCAGGGGCTAGCAACAAGGTGGCAGATGCCTTGTCGCGTTAGGAGCAACAGGACGAAGTAGCCTATCGAGAAGTTGCATTCATTACCCCTACATGGTTTCAGCAAATTAAACAGGTGCATCAGCAGTCAACTTCCTACAAAGAGTTACTACAACAGTGGGAAGAGGGGTGTCTAAACCTCGATGTGTACTGATTGATGGATGGTGTTTTGTTCTATAAGGGATGGGTGGTGATCATCGATGAGAGACCCTTGCAGATACAATTGTTGAAAGAATTTCATGACACACCATCAGAGGGCCATTCAGGGTATGAGAAGAGCATGCAGAGGATGAAACCAAATGTGTACTATAAAGGATGGCAACACAACTTGAAGGCATAAATATAAGAGTGTGACATCTGTTAGAGGATTAGGCCTGTTGGAACCACTACAAATACCACAGCAGAGCTAGATAGATATTAGCATGGATTTCATTGATGGCTTGTCCCTTTCTTGAGGACGCACATGCATCATGGTGGTTGTGGACCGATTTACAAAGTATGGCCATTTTACTCCACTTAAGTACCCATATACAATGCGAGACGTGGTCCAAGCTTTCATAGAGAACGTAATCAAGCTACAGGGATTGTCCAAATCCATTGTATGTGATCATGACCCGATATTTACCTCATTCTGGCACAAGGTTGTCAGCTATGCATGTCTTTTGCTTACCACCCACAAACCGATAGACAAACGGAAAATCTGAATCACACCTTAGAGACATACCTTCATTGTTTTACATTTCAGCATCCACAAGAGTGGTGAAGATGGCTGGCATGGGCAGAATATTGGTTTTTCTCCTTTTAAGGCACTATACAGGATCAAACCACCTACACCCTTAGCTTACGTCCTAAGAGACCACTAAAGTGGCAGCGGTCAATGATGAGTTGTGAGATTGGGGGCTTCTATTTTAGAAGTTGCACAAGAACCTTGAGAAGGCACAAAACTGGATAAAGAGCTAGGCAAACCGCCAATGACATGAAGAGAACTTCGAAGTTGGAGATTGGGTCTTTTTAAAATTACAGTCCTACCACCAACACAGTACATGGTAATTGCAGAAATTAGTGGCACGCTACCATGGGCCATTTCAGGTGGAGGCCCACATCAGGCAAGTGGCCTATCATCTCAAGCTCCCTCCAGGGTCCCATATTCACCTGATTTTTCAAATGTCACAACTATACAGGAAGTTGGGCCCTGTAACACAGGTTACTAGTCCAGAAGTTCCAATCTTGGACTTGGTGATGCCTAGGGAGCCATATTGAATCTTGGAGTGCCGCATGGTGAAACAGGGAAGGTGCACTATCACCCGAGTCCGAGTTCAGTGGACTGGTGAAGATGAGGCATCGACAACTTAGGACTACTATAAGTTGCAGTGGCAATTCTCAGACATT
This sequence comes from Amphibolis antarctica, assembly GCA_024699675.1. Lineage (NCBI taxonomy): Eukaryota > Viridiplantae > Streptophyta > Magnoliopsida > Alismatales > Cymodoceaceae > Amphibolis > Amphibolis antarctica. Next base: position 3,022 of record JAMKPZ010006638.1, read on the forward strand.
AAGGACAAGGTCTCGCCTTCCACGAGTGAGTGATGTAACAATCCTTTCAGCTAGACCATTGGATCATCTTATTTTTACTTATTGTTATTGATATGTTGTATGGGCCGTTATTGGGCCCAGTCCAATAAGAGGTATTTAAGATTGCAAGGAGTGTGATCAGGGCATGTTTTGCTATTGTATGTGTTGAGAACCTTAGAGTCTTCTGCCACTCGAAGTGCAGACTATCCATTTTCGTTCATCTTCTCCATTCTTATACCATTGCTCCTCATTGGAATAGTAGGTACAACCTTTGTCTGTTGTATGCCGAAAATTGAATATCACTAGTAAATTATATAGATTATCACATACAACATGTTACACAAAAGTCATGAAACCAATATGTTGCATGACAAGAATGACAAATTCATACTCAAATGTTCCAAACTTATTGAAGATATCATTACTCATGGATACAATTCATATAACCCCCTTAGACATTCAACATGGAATTAATATATGAATAATTCATTTGTTTTTAAATCATTTGTCATTATGAGTTTGTTTTAGTTATTTGTAAATGATTTAAGACATTTTACATACATGTGACTAGTATATCTCAATCTAATTGATATTTTATGTCTGATAATTGCCTAAAAAATTTATCAACTGTTTTCATATGCTTTCATAACTTATTAATCTTATCCTATGTTTTAAGTTGAAATTTAGTAAAAAAGTTAGGGTTTTGCTACTATTCAAGACGTAGCAATGCTATCCAAAACCCAAAATTCACCCTCTGATACAATTCACTAAGACAAAAAAACACTATCGAAAACTGCAAGCTATGAACCAATAAGAACTAGGTTAACTGACCCACCCTTAACTTGTTGCAAACTATAGTTACAAAAATATCCTTGGAAATAAGAACATATAATATCTAACAATGACAAATACAACTTAAGTAATGTAAGACTAAACCCATGCATAACCCTTGACCCCAATACATTAATATTATCTAACAAATCTGAAATGGGTTCACACTCTCTTTTGTCTTTAAAATGTGCTAATTGGGTTTCAAATATTAATGTATGGTTCAAAAACAGTGGTTTGGTTAAAATTATCTTTCATTTGACTGCAACACATTAGTCATTTTATCAATTTCATATTGAATGTTGTGGTTTCTCAATAACAATCTAATGCATCTCATCAACATAGTTATATTTTCATTACAATAGCATTGCTTGTGCAAGGCATGAGTGTAATGCTTGTATATTCATATGCCTTTGCATCCCCAAAACAACATGGTCACCACTCAAGAACAGCCAAGCACAACAAGAAGAATAACCAAGAAATATTCTAAGAGGATTTATTCATCATGCCAATATTGAGTTCACTCCATCTTTTTATTACAATCAAATAAAATACTGATATGCATGAAGTAATTTATTTGAAATAACATAAGAGAGAAAATATTGAACAAAACCTACTTGTTTTTATAATATTCTGCATAGCTCAAATGACTTTTTCTCATTTTGTCATTTGCACAGCTCCCATAAAAAATCTCATCAACAAAGTAAAATATGTTGTTGCAAGATGAAAAGACCAAGCTATTCACAACATCCCTCTTACGGACAGGGCCATGGGCAAGTATTAAACTTTCTGAAGGATCACATACAGAAAAACCCCTGCCAAAAGAATCGTCTTGCTCTGAAAAGGCAGGTGATGACAAGCACGTTCTCAAAGTTTCCCAATCAATACCCCTATTCAAGGAATGTTGTTTCAAACAAATGGGAAGCAACAAGTAAAAGGTTGAATCCAAAATTGGAGGCTTGGACAATCCCAGGGGAATGAAATCATGACTGAACTCTGATCTATCCAGGATTATTTTAAGAAACATTTCCTGGAACTTTTGTGCAAGAATAATCTGCCATAAAGTATCATGTCAAACAAGGTTTATAAACAACAGCAACTATCCATATAATTTTTTGTGTACCTCCTCTGCAGTAAATGTCACGGTACCAGAAGGTACCAGAGTAGCTTTGACAATTCTATGATGAGCAAGATGAAGATCAACCTCCATCATTTCAACTTCTTTGGGAAGTGATACCCTAACAAGTACACCAAATTTTCGATATTCTCTATCTTCTGGAATGGGGACAAATTTTATATAATACAAATGCAAAGTGACTTGATTCTCTAGTGTTGACCATGATGCTTTAAGTGCATCCGCAATGATAATTTCATGTATTTCTTTTCTGTTGTCATCTGGAAATGGGAAAAAGGATATACATTCACCAAGATACAAAGTAACACCACAGATAAAATGCAAAAGATTGACACATACCTTCATCATCCAAAATGTTGGAAGTCTCGGCACTGGGTTTTTCTATATCACAACCTGATTCAGGTAGAAGATGGTCATTCAAAGCACCCAGAGCATGTAGCTCAACACATGCATTAAGACAGGCAGCTCGTTTAGCTTCATCTTTAGAAGTAGATGGAAAACTTTCAACATGGCGGATAGGAGAATTCGATGGAAGAATTATTCTACAAATTGTCCCACTTGGGTCATCAATGTAGAAGACCTTTGGTGAAGGAGTAAAATATCTGCAAAGACCCAACAATTAAAATAAAGCAATTGCATTGGACACATACTGAAAAATAAATTCTCAATACAGTAGGACATACTGATCATGGGGAAGCTTGGAACAGTAATGATGAAGAAGTTGAACACTACAGCCAGTACTAATAGATGCACCAGTAGATTCAACACGAAAAGTTGCTTCTTCCCGGAGATCAAATATCTCCTTGGATGTTCTCTCAATAATTTGCTTATTCATCACATCTTCGCTCCATCGAAATTCATTAATTAAATTTTCTTCATCCAGGTTACCCCTGACATATTGGTTAGAACAAACATCATTAAAAAATATAATTGAATGTTCAAGATACCAAAGATATTATAACCAAGTAATACCTCTCAACAAGAAAGGCATATTCAGATTTTGACATTCGTGCCCGTCCCCTGGATTGTATAAAACTGGCAACTGTTTCTGGTAGGTCAAACCTTATAACAAGGCAGCAAGCTGGAATGTCAAGCCCTTCCTCAGCAACATTGGTTGCAATTAGAAGATTAACCTGCCATAGCAAAAGGAAGAAACGAAAAAGAATCATAATCTGTAAATGATAATTTATCATCTTAATTTAGGCTACATTATTCATCAGCCAAGAATTTTTTGATGGTATAAAATGCAACTTTCAGTAATCAATAATTTACATCTACACTATATATCAGTGGCAGTTGTAGGGGCCATTGATAAAACAGATTTTTGATGAGAATCTCCATGTTCACCATTGTACATTTTGGACTAACAACTGGTGAGGTGATGGTAAACTTTACTGATATCTTGAGGTGAAATCAAGACCTTTACTGATATCTTTTCAGGTATTTTCAGGCATTACTGAATCAGGCCCAATTGCTGTAAGGATGCTTGTCTGGCTATGAAATAAATGTTTACCACTTGGTGATGTCCTGCTATAGAAATGCACGAGGGGAAAGCATTCACAGCATAAAGCCAGCTGCAACAAAGTTTAATTCTTTGCTTGGATAGTGAATCACTGGTGGTGTTCTTACCGAGCATGCACTGCAAAGTAGAGGGTGGTATTTAGAAAGTAGATTTTCCTTCTTGTAAAGAATTGAAACTCTTTCGCACTTACGGAGGGGGGGGTTTTGTGTCTTTAAAAAATGTGAAATGGTGATAAATAATGGGAGCTAATTAGTCAAAATTTTCACTATTTCCTATACTTTTCAAAGACAAAAACCTCCCCTAATCTTTAGCTGTTGTACTATTTATAGTTGTTGGAGGTCCCTGATTGGTCCTAAGATGGAAGCACGGAGTGTACCACTGAATTGTAGGATATCTGACAAATAAGTTAGGATAAATTGGGAGCTATAACAACTTTCAAATTGGTGGAATAGATGGAAAGAACATGTTGGCAATTTTTAGTGATATTGATCCGGTTTTGACTAATAGAATGGTCAAGACAATTATCAAAGTTGCTGATTGGATTTCTCAGGCGGCAATGACTGATATTGGAAGAAAAAGAAGTTATCCTGGTTAGGATATATATATCCTGGAATTTCTCAAGGTTGAATTGATTACCAATACACCAACAAAAAATATTATCCTTTGAAAAGAAAAATTCATCACCCACCACATCATAGTTCCATATTTTACCATGCTACTTGATTATGTTGGGTCAAATTTTTCCTTTTCAAGTTTGATTTCCCTTTAAGAGACTGACACCTTGTATTGTGACAATTAGGCAACAATCAATGATAAAAACAGGGTGCATTTGAAAAGAATCAAGGTTTCACTAGAGAGAGGGTAAATAGTGAAAATAGAAATTTAATCGCAAAAACCCCATGTAAAAACACACATGCAAACTGAATGCAGAAATGTGTGTTCGACATTATTTTCAGGTGCCCAAAAAATCAGATGCACATTGAAATAAATCTGTTTGAGATAAAAACAAGAAAATAAAAGATAACAAAGCTTAGGATCAATCAAACCATTAGAACATAGAGAAATTTTATAATAGTTCATCTAAACCAGGCTAGTCCGCTCTCCAAGCTTTCATTTGAGTCTTTTACTGAACTTTGATGTTTTACATTACTATTTTACAGGTTTACACTGCAATATTTACCTAATGTTTTCAAACTCACACCGCAACCTTTATCCTAGTGTTTTGCAGGCTTACATTACAACATTCACTCCTATGTTTACAAGAGAACACTACTTTCTTTACAGTGGTTACAAGGATCCACTTCCTTTACTAATAAACCACCAACCTTGCAACCATCCTTACACTAAGGAGTCCTCCACAAAACGTGGAGCCCTCATCATAGTCTAGTGAGGTAAGTTTTCAATGTAGAAGATCAAAGCACAAAACAATATCTATTGAAAACTATATGCAATATTTAAAACACTTTAAACAAACCTTAATGTTAAAGCACAAAACAATAACGATTGAAAATAAGCACACTATACCATTGAAGATTTTTATAATTTTGAATTGTTGGCTACTTGATAATCATCTTCTTCACTTGAATCAAGTTGAGCATGGAAGACTTTTTGTTATAGTAGATTTTTTGTTATAGTAGATTTTTTGTTCTTCACAAATTTTGACTACCGAGAGTATCTCCTCACATGTACAATTGTTGACTGCCAAAGATTTTCTCTTCATGTAAGTTTGAGTTTAAAACTCACGAAAATGTTCTTGCAGCAGCAACTTTTCTTTGAAAAATGAGATCATATTTATAGAGAGACTAAAATATAAAAACGTGAGTTGCAATTTAAACACAAGAATAGAATAATATTCTTAACGCTAATCATGTCCAATCAATTTCAAAATGTTTCCATAAATGTTAATGTTAAAACAGCAATTATTCAAACATAAACTATTAATTCAAAAACATTCCATTTGTAAAATATTAATTCAAAAAATAACTTTTCTTAAGTCAAAGATATTCCATAATTTAATTTAAAAACATTCCAAATATTATAAAGACAACTCATGAATTTCAAAAACATTCCAATTAAATATTAACGGCAACACAGAATTTCTCTTAACATATAATTTGAATATATACCATAAACAGCATTATAAACTTAATTAAATATAAATAAAGAAAGTCAATTAAATATCAGCAAAAACAAGATGGAGTTCTGTAAAAGCACATTTAAGAAAAGTTCAGTAGGCTGTCAACAGAAGGTACAGAGTACCGTGACTATTTCACGTTAATATAGGAATTTATGTATGGTATCTCACGAAAAATAATTTCAGTAATCCAGGATTTCCAAAGATATGCACAGTAAGAACCTCCGGAAAAAGTGGTTTGGAGTTTCAGGATTTTAACAGTGTTCCATGATTTGTTCCAATATTCTGGAAATTTGATTTGGTGTTCCGTGGTTTAGATCCAATATTCCATGATCTTTACATGGACATCCGACATTAGAGAGGTACGATTTAACCAACAGAACCAGTTCAGGATATCCGAGATTTTACTCTAATGCTTTGGAGTTTTACCCTGGTATTCTATGAATTTTAACTATGGTATACTGGGGAATTTAAATATAGGTTTTAACCATAAAAATAAACTAATTCAAGTTTCATTCATCCATATTAAAAGTCCAATCATTCGTGACTCCTTCACTAAGCTCCAAGTCATACAAGACAGTAATCCAGACAAATTTCTCAGATAGGTCTGAATAGGCTATGTACCAAGAAATCCGGTCATCTAAAGTTCACATCTGGTTTACCTCTCCGCATATTTTAATTTTGATAGTACAGACTTTTAAGTCTGGTCATCTGAGTCTTCAACATCCGGTTGACCAAGTCTTTCTTCTAATATTCGAAGCCTCCAAAACCAATAACCCATTTTAATGATCACCAAACAAAACAAAATAGTAATTTAAATAAGATATTAAGCATTTAGGAAATATCCAATCATTGTAAAAGCATTATAAAGTATTTAATCATTATTGAAACATATTAAAACATTATAAATCATTCGATCAAATAATATCTAAATTTTTCATAATCAAAACCTTTGATAAAAGATCCTCCTAAATGAAGGATTTTCCTAACAGCATTGTCATTTTATCTATGGATTGTTTCAACTACATGAAACAACAATACAACAAAAGTACCCACCTATCCCATGACTATGGAAAGGTTAGAAAAATATAAATTTTGCTTAAAATCTATCTCAGTGTATCAAACCAAATGCCACTGTTAGTGGTATTTTAGTTGGGTCCATTTATATTTAAATGGATATCCATTTATCTACTTGGATATACATATATCCATGTGTGACTCTTGTAATGCAATATAATAGATTTTCTCTCTTCACGTGGTACCAGAGCCTTAGGGTTTTGTTTCCTAGGGTTCCGACGCTGACCGCTTCTTCCACCCAGATCTCGCACCATCTGTCTTCACTGCATTGCCTGCAACAACTCATCAAGCAAGTTTTCGTGAGGAGCGTCTAGCATCTTGTGGTCGACGTCATCCACCACCAATGTCGACCATAGCTTCACAGCAATTGTCTTACGTCGCCTTCTCTCTTCTTCTAGCTAGAGTCAACCATCGGTCCTACATTGATGCTGATCACACCCACCTAGGCATTGGCAGCCTTCATTCATTTTTCTATTAGGCCAATTAGAGTTTGTCGTTGGTTCCTCTCCTCTTCTATCTTGTCGACCCGATTGGAGCCTAATGCTAGTCCCTCCTTTCGCCAAGTCTATTAGGTGGTGAACCAGAAAGTCTGCCAAGTGGTGAGCACCCTTGTGCACTGGTCATGATGTCCTCTAGAAGCTCTTCCACTACCACAAACAGTAGCTCACACCATTGTGGTAGTCATGTCTATTTGGAGCTTTCTTGGAATTTCAGAAAAACTCAATGGCTCCAATTACATATTATGGGCCCAAAGTTTTGAGAGGATTGTTATTGCTCACCAGTGGGAATGTCATCTCTTCTACCTTGCACCTAATGACAAAACTCCAAACTATAGACATTGGTATGCTGATGATGTTGTCAGTAGTTCTTGGATGTTGACTAGTATAGAGCCCTATATTGCACAAGGGGTCTCAATGATGAAAACAACGAAGGAGATTTGGGACAATCTTGCCTTTACTACCCTCCTATTCGAAAGTATTATACTTCTATGGATGTGGCCTTTGAATCTCAACCTTATTTTGGCCCTAAGGGTGAATCCATTATTGTTGATCAGGACCCTATTCCTCTTTTGGGTCACATTCCCCTTTTGGATTAGAGTCTTACTCCTATTCTGTGTCTAGTTGAGTTGGACGATCACCCAAATACACATGCCACAACATCTAAAGAGTAGCCTGTACAAGATACCACTGATTAGCCCACATTATAGGTATATCATCAAAGATCGCAGCCTCCTATTCCTTTTACACCAACTCCTTCCTTTGACTCTACTAGTGAGAGTCTATTCCTATGCCACCACAAGATGACCTACCTATTGCTCTACGGAAGGGCCACTGATCTTGCACCCAACAACCCTTGTCTCATGTAGCTTCATATGCTAGCCTTGATCCCACCTTCTGTAATTTTGCCCTGTCTATTTCTGCTGAATCTTTGCCTAAGGATCATCATGAAGCACTTCAAATGCCACATTAGAAGGCTGCTATGGATGACAAAATGGGTGCCCTACTTTCTCGTGGTACATGGGATTTGATTCCCTATCCTAAGTGAGCAAATGTAGTCTCCTTCAAGTGGATCTACACCATCAAACATAAACTCAATGGTACTGTAAACAGGTACAAGGCTCGTCTAGTGGCTAGGGGTTTTTCACAGGAGTATGTGATTGACTATTCAGAAACTTTCTCTCCTATTGCTAGACATGACTCCATTCGGGTGCTTCTTTCTATGGCTATCAATAAGTCCTAGGAGTTACTCTAACTTAATGTCAAGAATGTCTTTTTATATGTAGATCTTAATGAGCAGGTCTTCATGGAACAACCACCTGAGTATGTTGTTCAAGGGAAAACTCAGGTGTGCATGCTTAACAAGGCTATTTACAACTTTAAGCAGAGCCCAAAGGTGTGTGATTTGAAAAATTCAGCAATGTTATGTGGAGTGATGGCTTTGATAGTTGCAAAGTTGATCACTCAATATTTATCAAGAAACTACTATAGGGAAGTTACTTTATTGATATGTGGATGATATACTGTTGACTAAGTGATGGACAATCAAGAAATTAAAAAATAGAGATTTCTACGAAGACATTTTGCCACTAAGGATATGGGGACACCAAGATACTTCCTAGGTGTCGAACTTGCATACTTCAATGGACAACTATTTCTATTCCAAAGGAAGTATGCCTTAGACTTATTGAAGGAAACAAGACTTGAAGGTTGTAAGCTTGAAAATATACCAATTGAGTAGAACCACTCTTTATGGGATGAAGATTCACCTTTGTTTATAGATCTAGGAAGGTATAGAAGATTGGTTGGGAAACTAATATACTTAACTATGACAAAACCAAATATCTCTTATGCTGTCAATTTGTTTAGTCAGTTCATGCATGCCCCAAAATATATCTAGTGGCAAAGGGCACTTCGTGTGTTGACTTACATTAAAAGTGCCCCTTGGAAAGGACTTCTATACAAGAAGCATGGACATTTGCAAGTTGAAGGGTTCTCTGATGTTGGGTATGAAGGGGACATGGTAGATAGGAAGTCAACCTCAGGGTCTTGCTGCACTCAAGGATTCAAAAATCAACACAATTTTGACAATCCATGCTGATTTTTAATTCTACCGATATTGAAACTACATGAAGCTTCGACAATGCAAGGATCGAATGATAGATCTGTTGTGGATGGATAAATTGTTCGATCCAATGATTTTTTTAGGTTAAGAAATGTTGGATCGGTCAAATCGAGAGTGGTCAACTGGCTCCTATTGAAAGGTTGGACGATCGATGGGTGCAACGACTCGACAGAAAGTGAGGAAGATGGCTCGACGATGTCGGACGATCAATGGGCTCTTGCTAACACTACGACCATTGAAGCTGCGACTGCTTGAAGCTATGGTCTGACTAAAGAGGTCAATTGGGGAAGAAGGGTTGTGCGGCACGAGAAGAAAGAAAAAAGACAAAAGAAGAAAGAAAAAGGCAAATGGGTTTCGAGTAGAAAAAAAGACAAAAAGAAGAAAAGAAAAATAAAAAATAAATACAACAAAATGCACGAAAAGAAAAAAGAAAAAGAAAGAAAAAAGAAAAAATTTAAAAATAAAAAATAAATAAAAGAAAATGCACAAAAAGGCAAATGTAAAAAAAAGAAAAAAACAAATACATGGAGATTTGAGTGAATGAAAAAGACAAAATAAAAAAATAAAAAATAAATAAAAGGAAAAGCAAGAAGAAAAAAGACAAATAAAAAAAGAAAATAAATAAATAAATAAATAAAAGACCATTTATAGGTGATGAGCATTTCAATTTGTTGTATTATGTTTTGAATGATACTAATAATGTAATTAGTATAAAGGGCATTTTGGTCCTTTGGAAAACCCAAGCACTATATAAGCTTGGCTAGGGTTTTCCAAAGGGCATGAGTTGTGAGTTGTAACCTTAGCCTCCAAAAGAAGAAAACCCTCTCCCTCTCCATCCCTGGACTAGCCCTAAGTTAGGGTGAACCACGTAAAATCCGGTGTGCACTTTGTTTGTGTGTTTTGTTTGGCGATCCTCCTCTCTTCCCTTTCTCATCGTTCACTCTTCCGTTTGTTTCCGCTGTGCTTCTTTGGTTACCACGCACAACAAGTGGTATCAGAGCATATTGGAGGAAGTGGCCTTGAGTTAGGGTTAGT
>JAMKPZ010006639.1:0-20048 GCA_024699675.1 Amphibolis antarctica
CTCTTCTTCTTCTCTTCTTCTCCTCTTTTTCTCCTCTTCTTCTTCTCTTCTTCTCCTCTTTTTCTCCTCTTCTTCTTCTCTTCTTCTCCTCTTTTTCTCCTCTTCTTCTTCTCTTCTTCTCCTCTTTTTCTCCTCTTCTTCTTCTCTTCTTCTCCTCTTTTTCTCCTCTTCTTCTTCTCTTCTTCTCCTCTTTTTCTCCTCTTCTTCTTCTCTTCTTCTCCTCTTCTTCCTAACTTCTCCTCTTCTTTCCGATCAAACCCTAGCCTACCAACGACCCAATGACCTGACGTTGGACCACCACTACTTGCCATCGCCGTCGTTGCTTGCCTTCACCAACTCTGCCCTCCTTGCTAGGCTACCACCATCATTGATGACAACAGAGCCCCGTGGCTCTACCCAACTACCCTTGAGTTGCACATGCATGCCAGGTCATGCCATGCCGATTTCATGTCGGATCGACATGAACTGACTAAAGACTAGCCCAAGTACAACCTATAATATGAATAACTATTCGTGTTGACACAGTTAAATCACGTTGAACCGACCTAATTGACGTCCCTACGATAGTGACAATAATAACAAAATGGACAATAAGAGAGAGAGAAAAGGAATTAGGGAGTTAAGAGAGGTGGCAGTAGTGGGAAAGTTGGATTACGTGGAGGAAAAGTTGAAAAAAATGTTAAGTAACAACAATCAAACCATGTGTGAGGTAAAGTTGGGAGCGTAACATGATTTTTCTACGTAATGGATAAATTTTCAAACAAATGAAAGGTTGTAAATGGAGAAAATTAATATAATTATATTGACCATAAATTTTTAATTTTTTTCAAATTTATCAAAGAATACTAATACCTGGAATTTTTTTCTTTCTTTCAAATTTTCAATTGTTTACACTAACCCCCTTACTATAATTCAATCATGTTCACATTCTTATGTTATCCGTGCAATAGTAATAAAATATTAGTATGGTTGGTAAATTAATCAAAAAAGATGTTAACGAATGAATTTTATATCTAAGTAAGCCAACTAAGGAAAATAACATGCATGAAGATTATGTAATCAATCACCTATGTTGATTTCAATCCGCCAGTAGTTTATTTACATAATCGATCTTCTTCCTTTACAAGTAATTATTCACAGGAAAGGTGACGTACTAACCTTTGATATCTAATAAATTAATCATTTTCAACAAAAATGTTGTTGTCAAACATCAGTCAAAAGTCTTCATTTCATTGAATACGAGTCTTCTGGAATAATCTATTAGATGTAGAAAATCTTGTTATATTTTAAAGTTGCAACATGTCTACAGCCACAATATTGCAAGTAGAAATGCTGATTAACACAAAAGAGAGATTAATGATAGAAATAGATGATTAATATTTTATTTGATAACGAAATTATTATTATAAAGTTAATTTTTTTGTAAATTTATACACAACGATCTTGTACGTACTTCATAAATATAAAATAACATTCATTTGAAAGGAAATACTCTTACAACTTATATTTTGAGTATAAAAATGTTTTTTTGTCATTTATTCCTATTATTTTTATATGATAAATAAAAATAACAAACATTTTATGTAGCACCGTAAAAATGATATTTTAATTATATCCTTTCTTGGATCTTCCCTTTCTTTTGTCATGTTTGACGGATAATTATCAAGAATAATCTTGACCTTCAATACTGTATATCAATTTTGATATATTGATGACTTTGCATCAGTATAAAAATATTGAAAATTAAATATAACTTTTCTGTCGTAATTTTGATATATTGAAGCTTATATAGACCTTTATCAATATTTTCAAGTTTGACCTAATGACTTTGTATTTTATAATACAAAACTTTTATAAATATATTTGATATATTATTTTTTAAAAAAATTCTAATTCACATGATATATCTTCGAATCTTCGTATTATAACAACTCCTAACTTTTGGTACAACTATTTTTCATAAATATATATTTTTTAAGAGATAAGGAATAGGTTGTTTCTTTCGTGAAAAAAATCAAAATGCTCATCCTTAGTACATTGAATTGTGTTGTGTAATGTGAAAATATTTATGGTAATAAAAAATATATTTATTTATGATTAAAATATCATTAGATGATTAATACGTGAAGAATTTAATAAATGTATTTTAAATATTTATTTATAATAAAAATTACATTATAAAATAAAAATATCAATACATCAAATAGTTTATTAAATATTAATTACATTATTTTTTAAAAAAAAAAAAAACTCATGGATTTAAACTTTCTTTGAAACAAAGCTCTATGGCTTGTTCGTAAATGTCAGAAATTTAAAAAATAGAAATTTTTAGAATTATTTGTGTAAGTTATGGAAATTATGGAAAATTAATTTTAAAAAATTTATAAATATTTTATATTTTAACCTTTTAAATATAATTTTACATTTTCTTTGTAGAGTTTAATAATAGTTAGAGAATGTTGAGCAAAATATACGAGGTCAGTAAATTATGTTGTGATGAAATTTCTGCTAATTATCAAAAATTTTCCAATCTAATTGATAGAATGCAATGGAAAAAATTTGTATTTGTAATGATGAAAAAATTTAATTTTTTTTAAAATTTTATAAGATGTATAAATACTTGAAAATTTAAATTTTTTTAAATTTTTTTCTTTTACAAATTTTTTGATGTACATACAATAGTTAAATTAGGATTTAGGGTTTAAGTAAAATAAATGTTGAAATATGGTAATTAAGGATTTACGTGACTAAGATTTAAAGTTTAATATTAAAAAATTATATGTTAAAATTTATATCATAATAATAATAAGAGGGCACGAGTTCTGTAGGCGCCTATAGAAGTCACTTCTGTAGGCGTCCGTTGATTGTGAGATCGACGGTTGAAATTGAAAAACTTAAAAATACTCTCTTTCATGCACGTTAAATTTAAAAACTCTCTCATGCTGCAGGTGAAATTTAAAAATATTCTCTCTCATTAGCAAGTGAAATTTCAAAACACTCTCTCTCATGTTGTAGCAGGTGAAAAGTAAAGACACTCTTTCCTTTAACTGAAAAAATTCATTTAATTTTTCATTAATTATGAATACGGTGATTAAATTTGAAAGATGTTTGTGGATTTTTTTTAAATTAATTTGATTTTAATTATGTAGTGTTTAATAAAAATAATTTGGATTTTTTTTAACTTAAATATTAGGGTGAATTTTTTTTAAAATAATTTGATTTTAAGTGATTACTGAAAAATTATTTTGATTAAATATTTAAAAACACTCTCTTTTCGATCGATTATTTTCCATGTATTTTTAAATATTTAATCAAAATATTTTTGTATTAATTAACTTATAAAAATTAATTAATTTTTCATTAATTACGGATACGTTGATTAAATTTGAAAGAAGTTTGTAGATTTTTTTTAAATAATTTGATTTTAATTATGTAGTATTTAATAAAAATAATTCAATGTGGATTTTTTTTTTAACTTAAATATTAGGGTGAATTTTTTTATAAATAATTTGATTTTACTTAAAAATTATTTTGATTAAATATTTAAAAACACTCTCTTTTCAAACGACACATGAAAAATAATCGATTGAAAATGGAGTGTTTTTAAATATTTAATCAAAATATTTTTAAGTAAAATCGAATTATTTAAAATAATGAATTGTTATTTTTTTTTGTTAAAATAAATGGACTGCTTTTATGCGGGTGTCTTTGGCGGAAGGATTTTTTTCCGTAAGAAGGATTTTTTTACAAACACTCTCTCTCTTCATCATATAACCGTTAATCTTTCATTCAATAGGTACCTACTTCTGTAGACACCTATAGAATCATTAAACCCTAATAATAATATCAAAAGTAATATGCAGACCTTAAATTTTAAATTTAAACGCACCATCGAAAGTCGGCTGGGGGAGGGAGAAGAAGAGCGAAGGTCAGTGGCGAAAGCCGGAAGGGGAGCGAGAAGTTCCTTTTCGAGGCGGCAGATGGATGTGATACGGCACTCCTCCAAGTTCCTTCTCCCTCGTGTTCCCCAGCCGTCGCAGGATTACGCCCTCCTTGTACTCAACCAGCACATCCCCCGCTTCACACCTCTCCTCTGGAGCCATGGTTACTCTTCTTCCGATTCTCTTCTATTTCGGCTCCTCCTCCTCTTCTTCTTCCCTCATCCTTCTAATGGCAGTCTATGTTACCGTGTAAAAACAGCTAGTCTGCGGCTCTGCGCTGACGGAGGAGCAAATCGGATGTACGATGAGATGCCGCTTCTCTTTCCCGGGGAAGATCCTCTCGATGTTCGCAGCAGGTCTTCTTTCCCGTTTAATTCTTTTTATCGGTTTTCTTTTGTTGTTTTTTAGAGTCCCGTTGTGTCGTGTGAAGGATGCTTTTGCCTTGGTTCTAAATAATCGAGGATATGAGTAAGGTTATTTCGCCTCTAATGGAACATGCGACTTTGGATCAGTGAAACTGTTAATAGAATTTGAATGGAATGTCGTAGGGCTTAGGTGAACTAGGTTTTATGCGATGACTCTTTAGATAGCACCCTTCCCTAAATGCCTTGGCCGTGTTGGTTCCCTAAATGAGTTTTGTTTTGCCTATTGTTCCCGAAATCATTCCAAGTTGGCAAGACATGGATATCAGAATCGTCAGCCAATATCCCTTGGATTGTTTGCTGAGTGTTCTCACAACAAACATTTGGTTTGAATTGGTACTGAAGAGTTTCTCGTTTGTGATTTGGAAAGAACTTCTCTTTTTGTTTATACCAAACTTGCTGTTGGCGTTGAGTTTTATTTGTTGAACAAGGGGAACAATAGACAGACAAGAGTTCTCCAATCAAACAGAATGGCTTGAAGATTTCCTTAAATTTTTAGTTTTATCTTGCATTAGCTCAGAATAGTATGCTTCCATTTTTCTGCATTTCCCACAATTTACGTAAGACCTTCATTCACATGTATGATGCAATCTGTTTGTATAGGTAACTTATCTAACAGTCGATTAAGCATGTACTGGGGCATAGAACAATTTTTACGTTCACTCTAAGTAGGTAATCTCAATGATGCTATAAGCCTTAATGTGATACAAAAGGAACTCATAGAATCAATGTTCTAGTTTTTTTCATGTTAATCTATTTCACTTTTTTCCAGTATACCTGATTGAACTTTGCTAGGACATTGCTAGAACTTTACTTTGGACCATAAAGATTTAATTAAAGGTTCTTGATTGGACCCTACCATTTACGCATATCAACAGTATGTTAGAAGATTCGCCATTATAACTTGGCTGAACTTTTTGTAGGAAATTGTTTTGTGGGTGAAGCACCACCCTATACTTTTCCATCGCTTTATATGTATTTTCATTGCAAGTAAATTTGAGGAATTACTTTGTTTGTGCCTTTACTTTCCTAGTGCATGGGGCTCACACTTTCCACTACCAGTTAGGGTCCTATACTTTTCCATCACTTTATCAGTGGTGGCCATACAATAAGATATATTTTCATTACGAGCACATTTGTGCAGTTACTTTCCACTACCAATGAGGTTCCTATACTTTTGCATCACTTTATTATTGGTGGTCATACAATTAGATATATTTTCATTGCAAGAACATTTGAGTGGTTGCTTTGTTGGTACCTATAAACAATATCTCTAGTGTGTAGGGCTCACACTTTCCATTACTAGTGAGGGTCCATATGCTCAGAGCATTATTCTCACGTCCAAAAAAGTGCTGTGTCTATGGTCGAAACTCTGAGCCTGGTGTCCTCCAGTTCATTACTTTACTGGTGGTAGTTATCATTTCAAATAAAGCCATTGAACTTTATGATCATGATTGTGATCCATGCTCCTCTATGTACTCTTTCAAAATCAAATAATGATCAAAATCATTGGTCTCTCTTGCAGATACAAGCCAGATGTAATAAAAGGAGACATGGATTCTATCAGGGAAGAAGTGAAGGATTTTTATTTAAATATGGTGGTTCCTTACACTTTTTGTGCAACTGTTATTCCCTTCTTGCTTGTCAATAAGTGAGCACATTGCATGCATTTGTCCTACACTTTAAAATTGGTTTTTCTATGGTTATCCAAGTATCCATTACTAATATTATCTATTTCTTTAAACCCATTTTATTCAACATTTTTTACTGCTTTTCGTGCTTTTGATTCCAAACTTACAATTTTCATATTTTTTGCTGCATTGTATATAACTTTTTTGTTAAAAGAAATTGTTTGATCTCTATATGATTTTATTGATGACTTAAAAACCTTTTACCAATGATTCAATATTTTCTCAAATTTTTTTTCCTATAATTTCATCAGCCATTGTGCAACCTAAACATTTTGTCTCTGTTTTTCCATTCTTCTATTTGTAGTAACAATGACAATAACAAACTTACATCAAATAGTGTAGTTGAGCTTTCACTTTGATAGAGAGAGAGAGACTTTGGTTTAAACTCAAACAGAATCATTACTTTTATAAAAACAATTTTCAATTAAACAATCCATGCTTTTCTCTCTTTATATGAGGTCAACACTAAACAGCATGAATCTTTTCCATTCATTTATTTTTATCCATTATCAGATTCTCCATTTTAACAACAAATGGATATTTCAGTAGTATTTTTTCAATCATAGTATTTTAGAATTTCAAACTTACATTCATTACTTTAGCTTTAGACCTAGTTCTTAGATATACTTGTAGTGTGGTGAGAATTAAGGCATTAATTGATGTATTTTTTGCATTTTGTTGTGCATTAGCATTCAATGGCATCTGATAATTTGTGCAGAAAGCTCTGTTCCCCTTCCCTTTTTTCATGTCAAATGTGTTCAAAAACTTTTTTAATGTTTATTGAGAGCTTCTTGTGCCAATGTTAAGTTTGCCAAGTGTTTGGTTGACCAGCAAGAGAATATTATGTCCTCATATAAAATGTGTTCTTATTTCAATATTTGTAGATTGTTTCAAATTTAATCAGAGTACCCTTATGAACATTATAAAAAACTTATTATAGTTGGATTTCTACAATAATTTTACTATGTTCCCCCTCTTTTAATCATTCTTAGTTGCTTAGCTTGGTGTTTGATTGCTGTTGCATTAGTTTCATTTCCTTCTAAAGTTTCCCTTTACATGCATACATTTCAGGGAACCAGCTTAGTGGATGAATCTCATGATCAGGATACCACAGATCTACATAAATGTGTTTCTTATATGCATGAGCACATACATGATCAAGATAAAGCTAATGTAAGTTGCATGTTATCTCTAAGTTTTCTATTTAAGCCTTTGTGTTATATTTATTGCTTTATATTTATGAATATATGTATGATCATGATAAGGTTAATTTAAGTTGCATTTTTCTTGTTCCAAATTTCCCATTTGATTGTATATTCTTATGCAATATATTTGCATCTTTTGTAGTTATCCTCCATATGGTTTTAGGGTAGCCTTTTACTCATCGAATGACATAATCTTGGTTTCACTAAATCATGTGTTTGATATTTTCCATCATGTTTTATAAGGTAGTTGGTCTTATTTTTAAACAAAATTTTAGACAATCCATCAATCAAAAATTAGAAATTCCGTTTTCATCTTTCCAACAAGCATAAATCCCATGCCAAGTGCAGATGCTTGAGCATTCAATCATACAATTAACTTGTAAAAGGAATATTAACATTTAATAAAAATATACATTAGCATGTGATAAACATAACACTGTATATATAATATATACTAAGTGCGAATTGCTGACAATTAATCATTTGGTCCAATAATTTTCCTACATTTCATTTTCTTAATGGCTTTTACCTCTAAACTGTTATTTATTCTAAAATAACTATAGTTAATATCTTTTATACTGCTACCCAAATTTTACATGTAAGAGTTTACTAAAATACCTATATCATCCATTTTTTATTTCATTTCCTTTTACTAAAACGTTATCATGTTCTTCATTAATACACTTTGACTTAGATTTTTTTTCTTTGGCATTAACCAATTTATATATTTTATTTTCTCTTTGTTTTGTGTTTAAATTTTTGTATAATTCCTTATAGGCCATATTTTAAACTTCGTTGCAATTTCTTTTTGCATTCCTTTTTGTTAACTTATATTTCTCTAAATATTCCTTATTTCTTCATTTATGATAGGTTTAATACTATTCTTTCTTTTCTTTTATTATCTTTTTTACATTTTTATTTAGTTTCTAATTTTCTTCACGTAGTAGAGCTCTCCCACAAGATTCTTTCAAATTTTTCTTTGCAATCTTTTTAATACAAGTGTAGTTATTTCACTACCTAATTTTTGAGTTCTTATATATTTTCGTTTTTTTTTCCTCGTCTCGATACCATCATCTAATGCCAACAACCTTTATTTTGCTATCAAAAACTCGCAAGCTATACTAAAATTTAAAATTGAATTTTCTTCTTGATTTTTATTACCAAAATCAAAGGTTGTGTATTGATTAATTGCTTGTATTTGATGATCACAGTTCTGCATTCTTGTTGTTGGAGCTCTTGGAGGAAGGTTTGATCACGAGGCTGGAAATATCAATGTTCTTTACAAATTTTCCGATTTAAGGATTACTCTTATGTCTGATGACTCTTTGGTTCTTCTTCTTCCAAAGAATCGGAATAACGAGATCCATGTGCAGTCATCTGTGGAAGGCCCACATTGTGGCCTGATTCCCATTGGGGCACCATCTACTTGCACAACTACTACTGGTCTTAAATGGAATCTTAGTAAGTGTTTTATTGCTAATTACTTCTTGAAGCTTCTTTGACCTTTAAAAGTTTAAGTAATGGTAACAACTAACAACATTGCCTCAACGAGTAATTTTTTCCTTGCCGATAATATTGAAAATCAAATCTTAATTTCTTTGTTTTCTGAAAAGAATTCTTTCTTTTTTTTCTTGTTCATGAAAACACGGGACTTGACTTTTACTTTTATATGGTGGTTTATTTGAAATCACTGATTATTTCAATTTTCCAGGTGATACGGGGATGGAATTTGGTGGGTTAATTAGCACTTCCAACTTAGTCACTGACGAAATTGTTACAGTTCGTTCTGATTCAAATCTACTTTGGACAATTTCCATCAGAACGACAGCATAAAGATGCACAAATCCTGTCACCGGATGTTTGCTGATATCTTTATCTTCTAATTATAGTGCTTATTTTTAAGTTCAAATATTATATTACAAGAATAATAACAATTCGAGTTATAATCTTACTACATAAGTTTGATAACATAAATCCTTTTCTTAAATGTATTACTATTTATACCCAAATTTTTAGTTAAATTCTATAAATTAAAATCTTCTCTTGCAATTCTTCACTAAATAACTTTATGTTTTTTTTACTTTTATTTTCTTCACCATTAATTAATTTCTCTCTTGTAGGTGGTGCATTTTTTATTTTCTAAGGATATGAGTAAACCACTTATTCATTCTCTCTTATCTTCAATCAGTGTAACTTTTATTTTATTCTTAATAAAATCATTTTTTTACGTATCGTTTACGGTATTATCATTCATTTATCTTAGTGTACACATTCCAGTGATAATGGCATTTTGCATATGATCAAAATTTTCAACCTAATTCAGCATTTGCGTATGTGTAAAATTTCATGGGTGAAGGAAAGAAATAATTTAGCACTTGTGATGAAAATTAAAGAATTAATTTTCAATGACAAATGAGTCTTATCAAATACAAAATGAGAAATGTTATAATACCCATGTTCCTCTAAGAAAGAAATAAGTGTTTTTAGTTTCAAATGTGCATCTTTTGGTGTAAATTTTGTTATCCAAGATTTTAGGGTACCTTTTAGACTATTTTTTCCATTTAATTGGTTCTTATTCCTTTCTCCTCGTGCTAATTGGTTTTTCATTCTTCTTTTGTGAAATTACTTCAATTTTAGTTTTTCATAGTTATTAGAATTGAAGTTAAAACTTTGTTAATAAATGAGACTTAAAAAATATGTGCAATCACCAATCCAATCACTTTTTGCATAATTTGATCACCAAAGGATGAGATTCTTTGGCCATCTACTTTTGAGAGGATTTTTGTTGACAAAATTGGAGAGAATTTAATTTTATCTAATTTAAATATTTGTCGAGATTTTCTTTTGTAGAATTTAATTTTTTTGTAGAATTAAATTGAATTCATATAAAAAAAAGGTTTGAAATTCAATTTTAACCTTTTCACTCATGAATTGAAATTTCTCAACTTTTTAACTCTTATGTATTCAAAAAGTTTATTTTATGAATAATTAAATTTTAAAATATATTAAATTTTTATTATTTTTAAAATAAAAAATAAATTTAATTCCGTACAATTCAAGTATGTAAACAAACATTGAAAATTTAAATTATATTTAATTTTGTGATACACACAAATACTTATGTATTGAATTTAATTTTACCTAATTTAACTTTGGTTAGGAAATAAATTTTTGATAATTTATTTTCATCTAGATATATAAACGAATCTTTAAGTACATTTTGATTGTGTTTGTTTTCATTTTTAATCAAAAGCAGTTTTAAGTTGAAGTAATATTGTAGTTATGCCTTTAGGAATAACTCTTACCAAAATTGTGTTATTTGTAAAATTTTAAATATTTTTTAATATAAGTAATATTTAATAAGTTATTTATTATTTATGTTGATATTTTAATATTACAAATGATCTTATATGTTACAATAGTTATTTTAATCATAAAATTTTGAATAAATATTTATAAAATATTTTATAAGTTTTTTTAAGATAATCATCTTATAATATTTTTATTTTTACATTATATAACACGTTCCATCGTGACACATCGTATTTCAACATTGTACATTGCATTTCACATTTTATCAAATATATTATTGATTATGTTAAATAGATTGAAAAAGTTTTTTTATAATTATGTTAAAATGTGAATATTTAATTTTAAAATAGATAAGTTTTTCGTTATGTATATTTATTTAAAAGGTAAAATAAAATTTATATTTTAAAAAAATTATATAATTTATGACGTAAGTATTTTGATATAATTTTTTAATATAAAATGTTAAAGTTATTTATAAATATTTATATCAATTTATTTTATTTTTATTATCTTTTCCAATAATTATTTTGGACAACTAAATTGTAGACATTTTTGAAAATAAAAAGTCAATAATGTCACAGTACCTTGTAATTATTTTGGAATATTTTCAAATGGACATTACGCACTATTGATCAAATTATAACTATAATTTATTACGTCAAAAGCATTTTATTTAAATTGCGATTAGAATAATCACGCGGTCTCGTAATAAGTATGGGCCGAAACTACGAACTTCTTAGAGTAAAGATCCATCGACTTATCTCGAATGGCGGACGAAGAGCCAGAGGAGCCGGAGCTGAGCGACGACCAGAAGAAGGAGATCATCAAATGGTTCCTCACCAACGCCCCCGCCGGCGAGATCCAGTACGTCGCCAAGGGTTCGTATTCCTTCTCCTCCTCCTTGGTCCTCCTCCTTCCTTTTTTCTTCGAAAAACTGCATGATCCTCTCTTGACTTTGTAGAGATGTGTTGTTGACTATTTGATCTTCCCAGACGTCCGATCCATTATTGCGGACGACAGGTTGTACGAGGCGGCAGCGGCGGAGGCGTTCCCTATCTACAACAAGAACCACCTGGTGGTCCTCCGGATGCCCGAGCAGAGCGGCGACGTACGTAACTTTGTCTACAGATAACGCTGCTTTTCGGTAGCGTTCCATTTTGTGGTCTATTTTGAGTATCTGAAGGATAAAAACTGTTTTCAGGTGTTAATTACGACTTTTGCAGAACTTAATTGCAATAGATTCCTTGACCCGAGGACAGCACTAGTTGCTACCGTGGATCATCTCAAACAAGTAAATTCTTAAAACTTGAATCTCTACTATGATTTCTCTCTTAATTTTGCATGTCAGATTTCTTTCTTTTCATTTTTTTTGCTAAACGGTATGAACATGTTGGGAACTTAGGGAAATGTTGAAATTATCTATAACCAGGTTTTAGGTGCAGCCTCTGCATTTTTTTTTGTTTGCTGGTATGGTATTACTTCGCCCAATATCAATAGCTTAGCATGGACTTGTGCCCTTACAACAAAGAACTTCAAAAGATTCACACAAGTTTGACGAATATCCAATGATGTGAGCATCTACTAACCCCATCAAACCTTCTTGGACTTTTCATATTTATCATCCCATATTTTAGGCCATATTCCTGTTTATTTGAATGTCCATCCATAGATGGGGTAAGCATGATTATGTTTCCTTGCATAATTTAAGAAGTTGGTTAACTTTCTGCTAAAAGAATCCATCCTCTGGTTTCCTCTTGGTTTATTGCAAACTCATCGATAATATCATGCTTTTCTAGTTTAACATGATGCAAAATTTAAGTTTCACTTTCAACTTCATCTAGTATTCCTTTACCACAGATCCCAAATGTGATTCTCTGTTTTGGATCAGTCTATTTTGTATGGTGCAAAATTCTCATTGCACTGGGTGATGCATACGTAGTCAGAACTGTTCCATTGTTGGTGGTTACAAGCAGTCAATATTTTGTGTAACTACACACATAAAAAAGCCACTAATGACTTTCCAATTTGTCTTCCAAGTTTGAAGAAACATTTTAGGCTTCATATCAGACTTTCTCTCTCTGTTTGTCGAGTGGAACTCAAAAAAAAATTTCAACATTTGAAGGACCATAAAATTTTGAATTGTTTTAAAAAGGAAATTTTGAAGCAAACGGAAGAAGATACAATCCTATTGCTTGTCCAAAAGCAAATCTATGGAAAAAGACTACTCAGCAACAACTTCTAGGGAAATATTGACTTGCACTTAGGTTTCAGATCCTTCTCTCAACTTTGAGTTGTCTGACTTTCAAAATAGATATTTAGCAACATTTAAGGTGGGTATCCACTGCATCTTGTAATATTCATGCTAACGATGTCAAATTTATAAATTGCTACAGGTGTGTACAGAGGTGAGACCTGCTACTGACGAAGAGCTTCCATCACCTTACATTGAGGAGTTCCGGTTAGTGTTAAATGTTAACTTTCTCATAAATAAACTAAACCCACATCAACTGAAATTATCCATGCCTCCTATCTAAGATGATGGTGTGGTCAGTTACAGACAATGATCTGTTTCACATTTCAACTCATCCACCAAATTCCATCCCCGTATCACCTGGAAAATTGAAATAATCAGTGATTTCAAATAAACTACCATATAAATGGAAAAGTCAAGTCCCGTGTTTTCATGAACAATAGTAGCATTAGACACCCCCTTGGAAAATATACTATTTACTACTTAATCATGCAGAAATCTTTTTAAAAACCACAATAACTTCAAATTTACATAAAGCAGAAATGTACAAAACTTAAGTCATAGTGTAAGCATGTTGTTACTACGGTACAGTACAAAGCTTGTTCACTTCAAAATCCATTTTAGAAACGAAAAAGGCCATTAGAGAAACTACTAATAACATTGCCAATGTGGGGGCACCAGCATCTGTATGCCTCTGGGTACACAGATGAGCACCATGCGGTCACTTGTCACCATTGCCTGAATTGTTCTTACTTGTAATGAATTACACTAAAACCCGAGTTATGCAAACTCCATGTAGAATCGAATACTGAAATGTAGAATCATGTTTAAGGTTAAACTAGGGTCTCTAAGTGTAATCCTAGAATTTTAATTCGGAATTCCTAATATTTCAGCTTCCTCTTTGCCCTTCCTGGAACAAGCATTCTTTGTGTTCCCCAATGTTAGATTCCAAGCTTCAAGCTTCCTCTTGATGTTTCCCTCAAGAAAAGGCCTTTTTCCGCTTGAAATTTCCAAGGTTTTGCTTGTGAAGCATGATTATCCATTTGGAAGGTTGTGCATGCAAGGAGAGTTGAGGGGTGAAGGGTGTTTTCAGAACAAATGAAGAAAAATTCAGATTTCATGCCCCACAAATCTATTGTGCATCCTGTGGCAGTTGCTTCCCGTCCTCAAAATGGTCAACCGTCTGGTCAGTCAATTACAGCTAGAGCACCTCACACAGAACTTCTTAACCAGGTTTTACCTTAGGTGCTTAGGGCTTAATTCTGTCCTCTTCATTACACCACTTATATTCTTTCTTAACTTGTTGAGTTATTAAGCAAATTGCAAATTATAATTTAGGTTATAACACTTTTTAATCCCTTTATCCAGTTATGTAACAATTATTGCCACACATTAAAAAATAAGATAGATAGATCAAGCAGGAAATTAGGATTGAAAATTATATAGAAGAGGTAGGTATGGGATGATACCAT
Organism: Amphibolis antarctica; assembly: GCA_024699675.1. Taxonomy (NCBI): domain Eukaryota; kingdom Viridiplantae; phylum Streptophyta; class Magnoliopsida; order Alismatales; family Cymodoceaceae; genus Amphibolis; species Amphibolis antarctica. The sequence goes on from JAMKPZ010006639.1 coordinate 14,295, forward strand.
GAAAATGACACCCAAAAAATGTTTAAAGAATTCAACGAGGAAAAATAGTAAAAATTACATCTTAGCTTGGCTTCATGAGATCATTGGGTTTGGCTGGTATTGGCTAGGTCTAGGCTTTGCATGAATCATAACACATTGAACATGAGAGTTTTTGGGCACAGCTCAGCTCATGAATGAATATTACTCATACTTCAAGTCAAGATAACGTGAACCTTCCCTAAACTTTATTGGGTTAAACTGAACTTGAAATGTGTTTCTTAATGGGCTAAGTTTGGGTTGCTGCCAATTACAAGCAAATGAGCAGCCGATGGTGTTGAAGGTTGGCAAAAGCCTAGCCTAACGGAGGACAGGCACTTGCTGAGTAGAGAGTCCTGATATGTTTTGCTGATGCCAACTGTCTCTGCTTTCTCTTTTGTTTTGTTATCTTGCTTACTTTCACTTATCAACTCTTACTAGGAATTTGTCTGTCATGTTATTCCTTTTCAATATCTAGTTAACAGTCTTTTATCTTGCCTTTGATGTTGTATTTGTTTTTTCTTGTCTTTGAATGAAATTTGTTACCCTGGTTAACAAATCTTTTAAAAAATTGGCTTGTGACCAGTCAATGACAAGACCACAGAAAGATGGTCATATATAACCCATATTATACGTTTGATTTGACATGAGTCTTTGTGAATTATTGATGGATCAGAGCAAAGTTGCTCAATTATGTAATGATCTACATCTCCATGGGATTAGTTCCAACATTGGAGGGAGTAGAATTGGCAATGGAGTGGCACCTTCTTGAAAGTGAGATTGAATTGTGCAGGAAATGAGCCACAATGAATTAAACCATGTATCTTCATGTTAAACTTGGAAATTTCAATAAACTCAACAGTTGAAGTATTATGGGGAAAATATTATCTATTGTACTTCAGAAAGACTAGAGAGAAGAATAACCACCATTGACGTCATAATAATTTTGAAACTCATGTTTACCTTGAGAAACATGTTAAGTTGGACTTGTTTTACCTTGTTACATTGGTCTACTACAGTAAGCTGACCTCAATATTTTGGGGCTCATTTAAACAAACATGCCAGGTTACGCAAATTTCATATTGCATGGACTCAGATTGCTAACAACCTTACTGGGAAATCATCAGGTCTTTAGAGGACATGTTCATTTTTGAAGACAAGTGTTGATCAGAGTATAATAGGGACACCAGTTCACCCTAGTATTGATGAAGACGGTGTTGAAACAACCACAGCTATCAAAATGTGGTGCCAGCAATACCAGTTAATCAGTAGGGTGAACTAATTCAATGAGCACCCAAGAGAACAATATCTACATTGAATCTGCATTGTCATGCCATTATTCTTACGTTATTCTAATATAAAATGTATCACTCGCCATTCATCTCTTTGGTTGAAAAGGGATTATTTTTACTAAAGTATACGTTAAGCAGACCGTAGAAAAAGGTGCTTCTATTTATAGCTTATTGTAATATTTTATGGATCAAATGCATGACTTTATGGCAGGGGTGCTCTGGATACTGAACTTTGTAAGTATGTTGGTGAAGCTTACACCAAAGGTGTGTGTTCTGTTTACTGCACCAACGGGAAAGATGTAGAAGGGCCAGGCATGGATTTTGAGTTGACAGCGGTTATATCTGCTTGCAGACATAGCCCTCAAAATTTCTGGTATGTGATAATGTGAGCTTATGTTACTACACAGTTCATGATTCGCAACATTGATGATAAATCTTTTTTTGTTAACCTTGCAGGTTTGCACCAACTTATGTAATCAACTTCATTGTTTTAGGAACCTTTTCTGTTATTGGTTTCTTCAACTATTTCGCTTAAAAAATGTCTGTTTCTTCAAAAATATTTCCCCTGATAAAAACTGTATTTTGCAATCTAATTTTGGGGCACATTAGAGAGCTCTAGATGAGCTTTTATCTGAAACTTTGGGTACTTTCAGTGCCAGATGGTATCAAGTATGAATCAGAAAACTGTGACATAATGTCATTCTATCTTTCAAACAGAATATTAATAAAATATTACTGTTAGGGGATGATCTCTAATAATTAATGGTTTCACAGTGGGTAAGACACATAAATACCAACGAGGCTATTAGTCTAACCCCCTAAGGTTCCATTTATTACATTATTTACTCTAATACTCTACATTATCACAGTGTTGTTGTCGTAATAATATACACAACAGTCAAACGTGAGTACTTGCAAGCACAAATGAGTATTTTCCTACAAACTTGAACTTTTCTTTTTTTTGTCATCTTCGCAAGGGCTAAGGCAAGGGTGAGGTGATGGCAGTGATGGACGTTCGTTGGAAGTTATCAGTGAGATAATAGGATGAAGTAGGACATACTAGTGGTTGGAACTTGGAAGCATGTGTTCCAACCACTGGAGGGTCAGCACTTTGTTGGCATCAGTGGTGTTAAATGCTATTAGCAGTGTTGGAAGCCTGTTTCGACCTGGCAAGAGGAGCTGAGCAGTGACAACATTGTTGGAGGGCCTGTAAGGAGAAGCACATGAGGAGAAAAACAGGGGGGCATTGGAGGGTGGCCCATAGATTGGGTCTTCCTCCTCCCTCTTTTATTTTTCATTTTTTCTTTTGTTTTATGTCTTTTCCTCTCATAACTTGACCTCTAATACCATTTCAAGATATAAAATATGAGAAAAATTGTCAGTTGTAGGGGTTATGATACCACTCATAAATAGTGATTATACAATAGGGTAACAACATCTTTTTATGTGGGTCTGTTATGATCTTAACAACCTAATTAAGGACCTATATATTATGCCATTTATTTTGACATTTAAATTATTTGGTATGTCCATTATCAAAGTCTTGAACATTGAAGAAAAAATTTAGATGAATGAGAACTGTTAATTTTATAATCATGCATCACAAAATGTATCATATTATTCATACTTCCCATGGAATTTAGTTTTTCCTTGCAATTTACGCAAATATTACAAATATGTTTCCATATTTCTAAAGCTGTTATTTCCCTCATGTATACTTCAGCAATGGCAGTTGGCGCTCTATATGGAATATCAAATTCAGTGATGGTGATCAAACAGTAGAAGTGAGAGGGAAAGTGCAGGTTTTAAAGCCTACAATAGTTTTTAATCAAATTTGTTCTTAATTACAAAATTTAATAACTGCATTTAGTAAACATGATGATGTCTTTTAGCTACTTGTAGATTGTCAAATTCATCCTTTTGTATTGACTCATTATTGCAGGTAGGTGCTCATTATTTTGAGGAAGGAAATGTTCAACTAGATGCCAATAGTGATTGCAAAGATTCCATGGTGTTTCAGGTGATAAGTCAAAACTAAACACTATCGATATTTGGACTTTGCTCTTGTATACCTTGTTTATCAGATGACTGGTACAGAGTCTCTTTTACATGCAATGGATTGCAGTTGGTATTTCTTATGTCTTGATCATGGGTTCATATTGTCTATGCTTCCAATAAAAACTGATTAGGGTATACAAGGCATTGTCTGCTGAGTCTGTTCAATACATAGTGCTTCCTAAATACCACTTTTGAACTTTCAGCTTTTTGCAATATATCATGTGATTATTGAATTTGATAAGTTGTGAATTTTTATACCATTTGAAGCCCAAGTACAAGTCAGTAATAATTTTGAGCATTCATTAATTCCTAGTATTTTCTTGAAAATCATTATTCACTAAATCCTAAGAAATTCAGGCTATCAAACCATAGTTTATAAATTTCTTATGGTTAGCGGCTTACCACTGGTAAATGGTGATTGGATTTCTTTCATGTATGTTTGGTTTCGCATGAAGGTTCCAATCATGTGTAACCAAGTTATCTTGTTTGTCTTGGTATTAGAAAACTGCTAGATTGGATTTATTTTGAACAAATCCCTTCTATGCTGCAATTATAGTAGTTTGATGGTATCGTGATGTGCATTATCTTCTGTTTCAATTTTAAAATTTCACAACCAATTCCAATAGCTTGGGCGGGCAGGGCGGTTATGTACTCTTTGGTTCAAATTCTGGTGTCAAGAATTTACCTCCATTTCCCTTCAGAACTTTTCACATATTAATGCCAATAACTGAGGTTGCTTATGTTCAACCATTTTCTACAACAGTCTGCTGAAGATAATGCAGTTTCTATAACAAATACAATTCGCTGTCATGAAACTGAGTATATGGTGTCACTTGAGGTTTGTCATTCATTTGTTTATTTTCATAAAGGAGATTGAACTGGCATTTACTCTTAAAACGCTGTCTGTTCACAGGGGTCCTATTTGAATCTACCTGACACAACATTCAAGGTACCTTCACGTGCTTGACTAATATTCTTTTTTTATTGCTTAACACGTAAGTGAAAATGTAGAATCCATGATCCATATAACATTGAATTTCAACCGTAGCAGTTGATTTCTTAGAAAAGTCAAAGAAATCATCCAATCATGCCATTTCGTAATTTTTCATTTTTCAATATCAGTCCTCCAAATATTAGTCCTTTTTTGGACGAATGGTTTGATTCTATGAATTTAATCCATTCATTATGTATTCCAACGTATATTAAATGACAATAAATTAATACATAAAATCTAGCCATTCATTGTAGATTTAATGGTTATGCTTGATGTTTGATAGTGGGACCTCTAATTTGTTGAGAAATCAAGAATATCTGAATCCCTAAATTATATCCCTTCTGCGTTGTGCAAGAATGACACGACCAAACTCAGTCTTTCTTGACATTTGTTTCTTATCCTTTCGTCCACTTCCTCTTAAACGTGATCTAAATCATACAGGACCTTCGAAGAAAACTTCCAGTTACGAGGACCTTATTTCCTTGGCATAATACTCTGCAATTCAATATGACCAGAGACATCTCAAGAGAACTTAGAATTGGAAAGTAAGGACGGATGTAAATTCCAGAAACCTTCCTGCCGCTGTATTTACAAAATTCAATTGTAGTTGGAGTGGTGATTCTTTTAATTTATTTTATTGATGGTAGTTTGTTTTGTCTGGCTTCACATGGTAGAATTAGGGTATTTTGATGTTATTGTTGTATATTGATGGAAGTTTTCAGGCGGCATTTTTTCATGCACTGTTGCTAAATCTCTGGATAATTCACCTGTAAAATTTTCGAGCTAATATAATTTTTGTTAAAAATACTGACAGCCACTGGATGTAACCTACTGTAATATTGTGAAAAACTCATTATGTGGTTATAATTATTGATCGGGTTGGTTTAACCTGTACTCTTATGGGGCAGGTTGGAGTACACTTTTTGAACTCATTCATTAGATCCAACTTATTCGACAAGTCTATTTCTTAGTTACTCCTGGTAATGTATACTTCAAGCATAAAAACACATTATGTGCCATGATGTGATGCAAGTCTTAGGATCTTCTTTGCAAAATTTTCAGTGTATTTCTGTTTAGTTAGCAATTTGTATATCGATTATATTTTTAACAATATTATAGAGAATATCTATATTGCTCGTCACTTGTGATTCAATCTTATTTTATCATTTAGTTGAAGCAAAAATTCTTGTGATGCTCTGATCAACAGGGGATAGTTTTTCTGACCATTTTTGGTTTGTGGATCTAAACATTTACTTCCACTAATGTCCAATTACGCCTATTACTAATCCTAAATTAAATAGAATGTCACGAGGTAGGGATCCATATGTAAACATAGTATCTATTTACATACGCTCGATACTAAGGTAGGCTCTTTCTACATAGTATCTATGTAGA